>VMDO01002645.1:96593-162787 GCA_007922755.1 Pedetes capensis
AAGGAAGGGAAAAGAAAGGAAGGAAGGAAAGACGGGAGGGAGGGAAGGAAGGAGGGGAGGAGGGAGGGAGGGAGAGAGGAAGGAAGAAAGGAAGAAAGGAAGAGCGGGCAGATGGGAGGGAAGGAAGAAGACGGAAAAAGCCTCAAGAGTTTGTACTGAGATTTCTTTGGTTCCTGAGGTTTTATATGGTCCCTTTGGAGTCATAGCCATGTGCGATTCAGGGCACCCTTGGTGACAGGGATGCAGGTACCAGCTTGCCAAGAAGAATCTCATTAGGACACATTTTCCCTTTGAATTTACTGTCTGGGCAAATTACAAACTGGAGCCACAGAGAGGTTCTCAGGATTTTGACCATATCACTAGGTGTCTTGTCGTGCAGCTGACCTTTTTTCATTGCTTACATTTTTCAGTCATAACATTCCCTCTGAATTTGAGGTCCTCCTCGCTCCTTTTCTCAAAGTGTGTGTGCTTATTGCTCAGAAAATGGTGTGAAGACAGACTTGTCTGAGACTGAGTACCGTACTTGCTGTCCCCTCTGGGGTCTGCCAACAATGTCTCTTGATCTCATTTTATATCCCTGAGTGGATGGTGTGATTTATGGCTGGGCTTGTTCCTAGCTAATATATTCTGAGCACAGTGTTTATATGCTAAGCACTGTACCAAGCAGTATGTGCAAGTGTTTTCACTTAACCTTATAAAAATCCTCACACGAGAGACACTGCTATTTGTCCTATTTTTCAGAGAGGGAAGTGAAGCTCAGAGAGGGCAATTACTTGACAAAAGTCACATAACTGGTCAACTGTGAGCTGGAACTCCAGCGAAGTCTTTCTCCAGAGTTTAGAGTATTCTATTTCTGCTGGGATTGAAAGACCCGAAAGTTTGTATTTGAAGATGGAAAGGTGACAGGATTGGCCCAGCCCTCTGCCTTGTCTGGCATAATGTCTTACTATGTGGGCAAAATTCTTTGCTGGTTCACAGCTGGGCTTCATGACCTCCATGAAAATTTTCCTGAAACCATTTATAAGATATTGCAGGCCTATCTGCTTTTTGTTTTTTGTTTTGCGTGTGTGTGTGTGTGTGTGTGTGTGTGTTTCTTAGTTTTTTTGTGAGACAGGGTCTCACTAAGTAGCCCAGGCTGGCCTTGAACTCATGATCCCCCTGCCTCAGCCTCCTGAGTGCTAGGATTACAGGGTGTGCACCACCATGCCTGGCTCCTTTTCCAGAAGTGACTGTGTCACTTCTGCACTTTTTAATGGTTTGTTTGCTAACAACGTTGGTAACTTCTGACATTGTGGTATAGGGTGATACCAACTTGCTAGGCAAATGTTTTACCACTTAGCTGCACTCCCAGCCTTTTTTATTTTATGACAGGATCTCGCTAAATTGTGCAGGCTGCCTCTGACCTGGCACTCACCATCCTCCTGCCTCAGCCCCCCCCCACCCCGCCGCCAGTCACTGGGATTACAGGTGTGTGTCATCGTGCCTGGCTTCCAATTCTGTATTCGTGCTTCCTTGAAACACAGTGAGTTAGAGAAGGGAAAAGGCATTGTTTGTTTAAAACTGGAGCAGAGATAGAGATTCTCACGGTGGGTTAGAACTGGCCCTTCAGAAACTGACTGCAGAGCCCTAACCAGTTCTGCATGCTGCCCATGTAGGACCTTGAGCAAGTGATTTATCCCCTGTGTGCCTCAATTTCCTTGCCTGTAATATGCACATAGCACCTTGGCTCATAGAGTTGTTGTGAAGACAAAAGGAGTTAATGGCTGGAGTCCACATGGGCTCAGGGTGAGCGCTAGGTGAGGGCAGAGGTGGGTGGTGCTGCTGCGGGTGTAGAGATCCCCTTCTTCATTCTATAGGACATCAGAGCCCAAACTGCAGGCCTTTAAAGATCCCATGCTCCCCACCTCTTACTTTCCCTGCCAGAATTCTCTCCTTCCAGACCAAAGACAGTTTCTCTTCATCTTAAATTTCTCAGAGAAAGCAGATCCCACCAATTCCTCAGTGATCAGATGTGCAACAACCCTCACAGTCAGAAAGTTTTCTTTAAAAGTTGAATTAACCTCTCTTCGGGAAATTAAGGTCATTTCCTCTCATTGAAGCCATGCTAGGACAGAGAAGTGCTTTTCTCCTTAAAATAACTCTCCTATATTTAAATCCTCTATTTAATCTCTTTTCTGCCTTCTCTTCTCTTGGAAAGAATTTGGAATCATTTCACATTTCTCTGGGGCTCGTTTCTATCACCTGCTTGATTTGTCCTCATTTTCCATACATCACTCTTAAAACCCAAAGCCACAATAGAAATGAATAAACTATGACAAGTCTTGCTGGTCCCACAGGTTAGGAGAGATGGCTGAATCACCATTGTTCACTCCATTCCCTTTGGTTTGGGCATCACACTTGTTTTCAAGGTCACGATCAAACATACTAATAAATGGTTCCCACACTCAACCAAGGGATGCTGTTTGACCTTCTTCCATGTCTTATCACTTTATTCTACTTGTTACTCATCATTAATGGATCTTACAGTCTTTTTCAGCCTGCCCAATGTGCTAGATTCTCACATCTAAATTCGAATCATTCTTAGATCTCATGAGCACACTGAGTTTCCTGAGGGAGGATATTTGACTCTATACACGTCAAATACATTGTTAGACACATTTTCTAAATCATCCCTTACAGGATTCAGTATTAGGGATTGTTGGGACCGGGACAGGCCTGTGGTTACATTCTTTGGTAGGCCTCCTCTCTGCCCTATTCCAAAATATCTGACATAAGCAAACTACAGGGGGAAGGATTTAGTTGGGCTCACGGTTTCAGAGGGTTCTGTCCATGGCCGCTTGACCCCATGTGCTTGGGCAGAACATCATGGTGGTGAGAGCATACGGTGGAGAATGTTCTTCACTTCTTGGTGGACAGAGAGAGAGAAGAGGGCCCTGAGGACCCAGTATAGCCTTCAAAGTCACACCCACAGGGACCTACTTCCTCCAGCTAGTGGTCAAACATTCAACACAAGAGGCTGTGGGGGACATTTCATGCTCAGACCACAACAAGTGCTCACAGTGCAAATGTGGTTCTTAGAGTTTTATTTTTTCTTCAAGTTGGAAACTCTTGGGAAACATTCACAAAGCCTTACAAAGGGAAAACTTGATGTGTTTAGGGCTTGCATGCTATTCTGATGAGCTCTTTGGACAGACAGGAAGGAAAAAAGTGGGACATAGTGAAATCAAACCAATAATTACAGTGTCTTATAACTTCAACTTGGGTCGGGAGTTATTGATTTGAGCCCCACTTTCCACTGGGCCACTGTCTGCGGGTAACATTCTTAAAAGAGAATTACGTAGCTACTTGCTAAATATCTAGAACTCAGAGTTATTTCCAGCGACACCCATATGTGTCCCTCCTTCCTGGTCAGCTGGCCCTCCTCCTTGTTTCTTCCTCAGTCTCATTTCTAAAGCTTGGTTGATGCTGCTCTCTTGACAGCGAGGTTTGGTGCCTTCTCCAGTCTGGGGATGTCCTGTGCACCATCTCAGCCCACTCTGACCCTTCTTCCCTCACTACCATTATATTCTAATTGCTCTTATGTCCAAGCTTTGCCTTCCCAATTACTTACAATCAAATGTGCACCAGGGGTTACCCTTCTTTTCCAATGCTTGATGTAATGCAGAAGAAAGGGCTTTAGACCAGTGGATCCCAAACCTTACCATTCTCTAGAAGTTTTAAAAAGTATACGTTGTTGTTAGGTGCCATTGAGTCGCATCCAACTCAACGACTCTTATACAGTTTTCATTGGCTAATTGTTTTGGGATTGCCTTGGGAATGGATTGCCATGTCCTTCTCCTATTTTTGCGGTGCTGGGAATGGAACTTAGGACCTTAGAGACTGCAGAGTGGTGCTCTACCAACTGAACTAAACCCCAACTCCCTCCCCACCCCCCAAAAAAATATATATAGTGAACCAAAATCTCAAAATGAAACCTAAGAATCTGCTTTTTAAAAATGGTTGCAGGAGATGTCTGATGATAGGTCACAATTTGAGAACAACCAGAAAGAGCTGAGAAGAATGTGTGTCAAGTCAAATTCTTGGTACTTACATGGCAGAGATGCTGAGACTTGGGCTTAGTTCCATGGATACAAAAAGACTTTCTTGCTATGAGACACTCAAGTTCATAGCAGTGGGGACCATGAAAACATCTGGTTGCTATGGTACCATATACATTGAGATACCGCCTTTTTGTTCTCCAGGGATGTTATGCATTAACTTACTTTTATATCTTGTATCACATCCACCTCTGGACTAAGTACTATTGTTTACTGCTAATTAATTTTGTATGGAGATAAACAAGACTTTGCCTGGCAACTCTAATTTTCCATCCCTCCTGCTTTAAAAGTTGGTGCTTTTCCTTGGTCCATGTTAGAGGACAAATCCTGTTCAGCTCAGTGCTCAGTAACGGTTTTGTTCATGATGTGCTTGTCCATTCTCGGAAAGCACAGCCCCTAATCACTGTCATTGCCACATACGCTGCACTTTTCCAGGCAAGCGGGTTTAGTTGTGGTGTTGGGCTGAACGTCCCATTCCTTTGCTCAGTGTAGTCTGGATTGCAGGCTCCAACCCTGGACTCTTGCAGCTGCCTTTCCTCACATTTGCCTGCAGCCTTACTCTGTGTGGCTTGACTGTCCCATCAGTCACTAATCTGTCACCTTGGATGCCCTTAATAAGTCCAAACATATGACAAAGATGTCTGAGTCTGATGGCATCAAGTCTCACTTCCCATGTGATAGCTACTATTTTATTTTGAATTAGTGGGACAACATGATCTTAATATCAATAAAGTTACTTTGTTGTTAGGTGCCATCAAGTAGTGTCTGACTCATAGCGACCCTCATAGAGTTTTCAATGGCTGATTATTTGGGGATTGCCTCAGGAGTGGATTGCCACATCCTTTTCCCATTTTTGCGGTGCTGGGAATCGAACCTGGGACCTCAGAGACTGCAGAGCGATGGTCTACCAATTGAGCTAAATCCAAGCCACTTATTGAGGGCAATGTTCTGGGGAGGTCCTGGGGATTCAAAGATTAATAAAATAAGATCATTGTTCTGGCGAGGGCCATATTCTAATGAGACAGAAAAACATCCATAAAAACGCAGTTTACAATAGCAAAGTCTGATAGCAAAGACCAAGTACCAAAGAGCAGCCCAGCCACAAACTCCTTTAGCCATTGAGGAAGGCTTGACCATGGAGCACTTGAAAATTTCCTGGGGAATTTACAGTAATGCAGGGCCTAGTATACAGCAGGGGTTCAATAAATACCTGCAAATGCATAAACAAATGGCTAGATGGTGGTAAATATGAACCCTGCCTGAAAATACAAGTAGCGCAGACTCAGAGGGGGATGTCTACAGACACACACGCACGCACGCACGCACGCACAGATTATTCACCAAAGAAACATTAGCCTGTTTTATCAGGAAATAACCTAATTAAGAGGGTTAGGAAAACACTCTCTCATTAAACTTAATCTCTTTACCATTGGTAGTGTCATTTATGAACAATAACTACATTAGTAGCACTTATTTTGTTGTTGTTGTTAGGTGCCGTTTAGTCTGACTCATAGCGACCCTCTGTACAACAGGGGAAACGCTATTGTCAGTGCTTCTCTGCTGTTCATAGGGTTTTCAATGGCAGATTGATTTTTGGGAGGGGGTTGCCAGGTCCTTCTCCCAAGCCTACAGCTTCTGGTGTTCCCAGATGGTCTCCCATCCAGGTACTAACCAGGACCGACCCTGCTTAGCTTCTGAGATCTGACAGGATCGGGTGCCACAGGGCTATGGCTGCAGGCAGCACTTATTAGATATGTTTATATTCAGTATATAGATTAAACACTCACTGTGTAAATTCATCAATTCACAATATAACAGAGAGACAAAGGAGATGATTATTAAATCAGCTGAGCCGTGTACAGTATTACCTGGTTTATTTACAATCAAATAATTTGTATTCCCCCTCCTTCCAAAACAGAGTTGATATAAAACATTTTAGAAGACCCCGTATAGGAAGCAAGATATAAAGGGAGTGAGGAATAGAGAAGAAAAATTTAAAATCTAAAATAATATGGGCTGCAGCCGTACCACTGTGATATCCAATCCCATCAGATCTCAGAAGCTAAGCAGACTTGGCCCTGGTTAGTTCTTGGATGGGAGACCACATGAGAACATCAGGTACTGTAGGCTTGAGAGAAGGACCTGGCAACCCACTTCTAAAACACAGTCAGCCATTGAAAACCCTATGAATTGCAGAGAAGCACTGACAACAGTGTTTCATCTGTTGTATGTAGGATCACTATAAGTCAGACACCAACTTGAGGGTACACAACAACAGCAGAATAAGCTGGGCAGATTGAGTCTTCTGGAAACATCAACTAAAAAGAAATCACAAAGACTAGAACTCATAAATAAGTAAGTTTTGAGGTGCAGAGAAGAAAAGTGAAACTTTTCGCTCGGTACTAATTTTTGGAGGAAATTTTGCTGTTGAACTAAATGGAAGCCAATTATTCAATTGCTGGCTATTCCTTCCTTTCTTTTCTTTTTCTTTTTTTTTCCTCTCTTTCTTTCTTTTCTTTTCTTTTCTTTCTTTCTTTCTTTCTTTCTTTCTTTCTTTTTTTTTTGTGCTGGGGCTTCAGGGCATATGAGACAAGTGCTCCACCACTGAGCTACAACCCCAGACATTTGCTATTCCTATTTTTCTTGCTGGGGCTGGGGCTTAGCTCATTGGTGGTGTTGCTCTGTGTTCTCAGAAGCCCTGGGTTTGATCCCCAGTACTGCAAAAATGGGAGAAAGACCTGGCAGCTCACACCTGAAACAATCCTGAAACAATCATCCACAGAAAAATCCTATGAATAGTAGAGAAGCACTGACATAGTGCTAGGCATGGCACAGTGTTGGGGATTGTTTTCTTCTGTTGTACATAGAGCCACTATGAGTCAGACCCGACTCAAGGGCACATAACAAGGACAGTTTTCCTACTAGTGGGATTCTTTGCTTGTTTTTATCTTGGTTTGTTTTATTTTTGTTTTGTCTTTGAGACAGAGTCTTGCTATGTAGCCTTGCTGGTCTCAAACTCTCCATCTGCTTGCCTCTTCCTCCCTCTTTGGGATTCCTACTATAAGAAGGTAGTTAATTTTTTATGTGGTAGACAATGTGCAAAGTTTTATTGTTGTTGTTGTTAGGTCAAGTTGGGTCCAACCCATAGTGACCCTGTGTACCACAGAAGGAAGCACTCCCTGACACTGTGCCACGCCCAGCATTATGTCAGTGCCTCTCTGCTATTCATAGGGTTTTCGATGGCAGATTGTTTTGGGAGTGGGCTGTCAGGTCCTTCCCCAATTTTTGTGGAGCTGGGGATTGAACCCAGGGCCTCAGACCATGCACAACAAGCACTCTGCCAACTGAACCAAACCTCAGCCTGCAAAGTCCTATAAAAGCATTTAAAAATATCTAATCCTGCAACTGCCCTAAAAGTAGGTCTTACTCACCCCCAGTGCTTGCAGGCTGCCCACTTTTGTGAGCAGTCCCCTTGTAGGCAGCAGGATGCTCTCCAGGAGTGGGAGAGCTGCAGAGCAGGAGCATTGCATGGCGGGAAGCAGCCCTGGGGGCAGACGAGGAGAGCTCCCTTCAAAGACAACCCTGGCCCAGAGGGAGGAACAGGCAGGCACACAGGGCGAGGTTCTGCCAAGGCAACTCTGGGAGCTTAAGGAGGATGTCTCAAAACTGAGCCAGGAGAAGCCCCACCCCTGGGCATTGGGGACACTGGTTTTGATGGGCTGCCATCTTAGCTGGTCAGAAACAACCATGATATGAAAGTCAAATGCACTGGACTCGGGGGCCAAGCAGCTGTTTTCGGCCCATGTCTGCTGTTACCAGCTGCATAAAGTTGAACAGGTGATTTAACATAGTTTCAGTGTCTTCCTCTGTTGACTATGTTGTTGCTGTTGTTAGATGCCATTGAGTCAGGTCCGACTCACGTGACCCCATGTACAAAAGAACGAAACACTCCCTGATAATGTGCCATGCTCGGCACTATGTCAGTGTTTCTCTGCTATTCATAGGATTTTTAATGGGTGACTGTTTTCAGATTGTTTGGGGTGTGGCATGCCAGATCCTTCTCTCATTTTTTGTGCTGGGGATTGAACCCAGGGCCTCAGAGAGCGCAAAACCCCAGCCTTTTTGTTGACTATAGGGGCACAAAGGGCACTCCACCATCTACTGAAAGTATCTGTGAAGTATTGAAAATGAAAGCTACAATATATCATCCAATCCCAGTTTAAAATCCTATGGTTTTGTTTCTTCATAGTTCCTAAGAATCACTAAAATCCCATATTACCTGGATCCTAAAATTTCTTATTTTCTTCTTAGTACTCTTTTCTACCTCTATTACCCTTTCATTGGGTCCCAAATCTAGGTATTTCAATGTCCCTGGGTGCTGCTTGTCCTTGCTGGTCATCACTTAATATTATACAAGCCGAGGTAAGGGAGGGGGGAGAGGGGAAGATAATTATTTATTGTACAAACTTCCTTACAAAAACAAAGGAAACTAAAAAAAAATCCGCTTAGCATCCCATCACCTTACCATATCAACTCACCATGCTCCCATACCTGTTCTAGTTTGTCCATAGGCACCTGCAGTTTTCAAATAGCTACGATCAGAGTATACATATCATCTGATTCTGCTAGTTTTATTTATTTAACACTGCTATAAATATTTCCTAAGTTGCTACATCCCTTCATAATTATCTCTGCTACTTGTAAACTGTTCCATGGGGTGAAATGTATCATGATGAAAGGCATAATCCTCTGACTGCTGGATTCTTAGATCCTTTTCATAAATAATGTCATAATGAATAACTTGCATTTATAGCCTCTTTTTCCCATTGTGAGTTAGAGGAAAAAGTGTTCATCATTTTTTTCTAAAAGCCAGGCAAGATTTTCCAAATTGCCTACCAGCTGACTATTTATCAGCCTCCGCTGACCCGTCTTTCCATTATCTTGCTTTATTCCTGGAATCTTCTGGTCAGCGAGGCAAGGATGTAGCTGCTGTATCTAATCACGATGTTTTCCATCCATGAATGTCTTTGAACGCTCTTTCTTGTTCTCAGAAAAGGCCAGAAGAGTTACGTGATGCCTTGCTAACACTCACTCCATTGTAGTCCACTCTGCAGCGGTGATTGTGGCCACAGCAACGGGAGGATTCTATCAGACCAGGCAAGGACTCTGCGCTGACAGGGCCTTCATCAGCCGGCGGGTGTGAGGTGGTTCTCCAATTCAGAGCAGAAGTGGTACAGGGAACCATATCCATCAGAGTCCAACAGAGAAAATGACAGCCACTGTAAGCTATTAAAACCGAGGAGATTTGATACAGTGAGTTGATAGCATACACGATGGAAAAGCTAAGACGCTAAACGGGGAAGGTGGAGTGATTAAGAGGTTGGCAATGGCGGGACGCCAACACTGTTCAGAGGCTGAAGGACAGACGAGGAGGCATCTTGCAGACGCTGTGCCCCAGGACTTGTCTCAGCAGAACTGAAGTCAGGAAGGAGATGCAGCAACTGGCACAGAAAAGGGGGAGAAATACGAAGTACCCCGGCTTTCCCTCCCATTCAGCCGTCACCCTCCCACCACTGTGTCTTGTTGGGGTGGCCTGGCTCAAAATCAGCAACACAAGAGGCAGAGACACAGAGGCAGTAGGGCGAATCCAGGCTTCTACAAGGTGAGGGAGGGGAGAGTGAAGAATGAGCCTTAGGCAAACAATCTAAAAGCCAGTACAAAATCACACTAATTCACAAAAGCACCCAGGCCAGGGAGAAAAACCCCTCGGACCAGCTGGTCAAGAAAGCCACAGGGAGCTAAATGGGTTTGTTTAAAGGAGGGTTTGTCAGCTTGTTATGCTGTGGGGGCTTGTGTGTTGCTGTGATGCTGAAAGCTATGCCATTGGTATTTCAGATATCAGCAGGACCGCACATGATGGACAGGTTTTAGCTGACCTTCTAGACTAAGACAGACTAGGGAGAAGGACCCAGCAGCCCACTTCCAAAACAATTAGCCCTTTGATAAACCTACGAATAGCAGAGAAGCATTGTCAAATATGGTGCCGGAGAATGAGCCCCACTGGCTGGAACACAATTCAAGATACACTGGAGAAGAGTTACCTCCTCAAAGCAGAGTCGACCTTAATGACAGGAATGGAATAAAGCTCCTGGTACCTCCTTTTGCTGATGTGGCATGACTCAAAATGAGAAGAAACATAGTAGCTGCAACATTGGCCTCAAACATAAAAAGATCATGTGCACGGCATGGTATTGGGTAGTGTTTTGTTCTGTTGTATTTAGGGTTACTATGAGTCAGACATGACTTGATGGCACCTAACAACCACACCATGTTGAGACTGAGGGTGTAGCTCGGTGGTAGAATGTCTGCCTAGCATATGCAAAGCCCTGAGTTTGATCCCTGGATGGGGAAGAATTCAAGTTCCCACACCAGCCCTCTATAGCAGGGGCTGCCAATTTTTCCTGTAAAGGACCAGAAAGTAAACAGTCCCTGCACATTGCTGGCCATGCACAGTGTCTGTGACATCTCCTCCACTCTGCTGTTGTAGTGCAAAAGCAGCCAGAGACGGTATATTCATACCCACGGAAGTGACAGTAGCTCCCAGACCCACAGGTTCCACATCTGCTGATTCAACCAACTGCTAATCAAAAATATATTTAAAAAAATTATGTCTGACTGGGCAGAGTGGTGCATGCCTGTAATCCCATCAAGTTGGGAGGCTGAGTGAGGCAAGAGGGTCATGAGTTTGAGGCCAGAGGCAGCCTGCATGACTTAGTGAGACCCAATCTCAAAATAAAAAAAAAGAAAAATTAAAAATGGGCTGGAGGTGCAGTGATAGAGGATTTATAAAGCAAATGTGAGGCACTGCATATTCAATCCCTCAGTATCCCAGTACTAAATATATATGGTCTTTTTTTTTTTTTTTTTTTTTTTTTTGGATAAGGTCTTGCTGTGTAGCTCAGGTTGCCAGGCTGGCTTGCCACTTGCTATGTAGACTAGGCTGACCTCAAACTCACAACAATCCTCCTGCCTCAGCCTCCCAAGTCCTGGGAATATAGGCCACCATGCCTAGTTTCAAACATTTTTCTTCTCATTATTCCCTAAGCAATAAGTGTAACTATTAGAAGCTGGGGTTGTGGCACGTATGTTTAATTCCAGCACTCAAGAGGCTGAGGCAAGAGAATTGCAAATTCAAGGCCAGCCTGGGATACATAGCAAGACCCCATTGCCAAAAAAAAAAAAAAAAAAAAAAAAAAAAAAAAAAAAAAAAAAAAAAAAAAAAAGGAAAAAAAAGGCATCACAACTAATTGCATGACATTTACACTGTTTTAGGTATTACGCGTCATCTAGAAATGATTTGAAGTATGTGAGAGGACTTGCATAGGCATATGCAAAAATTACCCTATTTTATATGAGACTTGAACACCTGTAGACTTTGGTGTCTGAAGGAGGATCTGGAGTCAGACTCCATGAGGATACCGATTGTGAACGAGCATGGATGCCTACCTACCAATAAAGCTTTAATCACAAAAACGGACAGAGGGCATGGTTTGATCCAAGGAACAGCCAACCTCTGCTCTGTGGCACCAAATTTGAAAACCATTATTTGTTTTGGTTTGTCAGCTCCTTTCAGGGAGCACAGTTTGAGTTAATGTGTGCCGGTAGGACCACAAGGAAGAGGCCAGCAGGGGCAGAGTTGGGGGACAGAGGGCAACTCAAAGAAATGCCAGATGCAGATGGAAAGGAGGAAAGGACCTCTGTCAGAAGGACAGGCTGCCATTCCTTCTTGCAAGGTATTGCCTGGCCACCCCGCCTGATAATCTTACTCTGGCTCTGGACTGATGGCTGCACCCAAGCCAGCTGCTTCTTGACAGGAGCTGTCCTTTGTCCCTGAGGTGACTGTGCATTTGATAATGTATATTTTGGTGCAAACCTACCTCCAGCCCCTTTGAGAGGAGAGGCTTTATAGAAAACTGACTTATGGCCCTGCTTAATGGGAGCATGGCTGAATTTTTCCAAAAGTGGAGTCACCCCCTTTGGCATCCATCAAGGGTTGGCTGTGAAGGCTCCCTGGCAACTTTAGCAATCCTAGTTCTCCTATTGATTCTGTGTACGATAAATCACTCCCCTTCAGGTCCAAAGGCGGTGTTTGCATGGGCCAAAATCCTAAGGAGAAAGATCTCCAACTGGTCCAAGCTGACGCTGGATCTTTGTTTTTTCTTTCTTTTCTTTTCTTTCTTCTTTCTTTTTTTTGTTCTCTCTCTCTCTCTCTCTCTCTCTCTCTCTCTCTCTCTCTCTCTCACACACACACACACACACACACACACACACAAGCCCTCATCCTCTGTAACATGTTCCACAATAGCTAACCCCTCGTCCTATATCTTCCCCTGAATTCCCATGACGCTGATTTTGTCGCACACTAGAAGTTTGCCTTGGTCATGCTCCTCTGTTGATTGTTACTAAAGGGCTCCTTTCACTGGGCAACAAAGCTGTCACCAGGTGTAACTTTCCCAAGCCTGGGACTGCAAGGCTAGGCAGCCCAGCTCAGCTCTGAGCTCCTCCTCAGACGACATTCGACAGGGCATACCAACGTGCCTTTTTTTAGAAAACAGCACAAGTGTCTTATCTTACTCCTTTGGAATTTTCCATAGTTATTTAACCTCTAGTCTAAGAGAAGTCTTCAAATCTCCCTGAACTCTTACATCAGATCCGAGAGCTCCATTCACTGGAGGTGGATGGGTGCTTCTGCCTGCCAACGTACCTCATTACCATCTCTCCTCCTGCTCACTGGAAACCTTGTGGTTAAAATAACACACAGCCTCTATTCAGAGCTCTAACTTAGAGCTGCTATCGGAGACATATTTTGGATTTAGAAAACTCTCAGCAGAGATATCTGAGTGGCTTTTGGAAAAAAATCAGTGTTTTAAATTCTCATGAAGAAATCAGAGATCTCAGGTAAATATTTTCTCCCCTTTCTTTCCTTGTTTTGTTGAAAAGCTGATTAAGAAAACAGGGTCAGTAAGCATTAGAAAAAGCCAGCTGCTTTCTAGCTTTTTCCTGGTGAACAGGGCTTGTGTCTATTTCTCTGAAAGAGGAATAAAGAGCAAAAGAATTGCACAGAGAGAAAATTGCAGGGCATTCTGTTTGTGGAGAAAGGGCTGAGTGTTTGAGGAATAAATAAGCCCAGCAGGCGCAACCTTACTGCATTTGGTCATGTCTAGGTTATATAGAGGTAGGAATCAACAGTGAGACAGGGCTTATTCTCTGTCTGAGGCAGTGTCTCTGGGGCCGATCTTGTGACCAGTGCACCCAGGAGGGGTTCTCAGTACTACACTGGCATCATTTATTCTTATTGAATAAATGAAACTGCTCTGTTTCCTTTGCTCCTTCTTTTCAACTGGCTACATGCTGCTGAATCTACATTCCACCTTTAAATGTTTGTGAAATTTGCTCTACCATTTTGTCTTTCTTTTTCTCTTCCTTCCTTCATTCCTTCCTTCCTTCCTTCCTTCCTTTCTTTCTTTCCTTCTTTTCTTCCTTCCTTCTTTCTCTTTTTCTTTCTTGAGACAGGATCTCACTATGTAACCCAGGCTGGCTTTGAACTCACAATCCTCCTGCCTTCTAAATGCTGAGATTACAGGCTTACACCACTACACCCATCTTATTTTCAAGTTTTTTAAACTCACACCTTTCTTCAGTGATAGATAATTACAGATATGTCTAAAGTCTATTGTATAATGTGCTAATATTTATTTTTAATACTAATAAGAATGGTCTTTTGAGAAAAGAACAATTTATCTGTAGACTGAGCCACTTGTTTTGAAAACTTGTAACCTGTCCTATCTGGGTCTTTCTTGAATTGTAATTTAATTCTGGTGTAAACATTTGTGCCTATGAAATATTATATTTCATTGTGGCTGGATCAGGTATTCATTAGCCAATCTCTCTCTCTCTCTCTCTCTCTCTCTCTCTCTTTCTCTCTCTCTTCCCTCCCCCCCCCCCAGCTCTCTTCCTCTGCTAAGAGATGGTTTATTCTCTTTTAAAACTTACATTTGAAGAAAATTTCATATCTATCTAATGATAGAGCCAAATCAATCAAACGGTTGTCGGTCAGACCTTTTATTCAAGGACAGTCTATGTGCTATGCATTGGAATAATAACCAAAGTTGGGGAAGGCTGTTTCAAAGAACATCAGTATTGACCTTGGGGTTATCACTTATTTATCTTGACTCCCACCTGCATTCATTAAATGATTACCAAACATTGCCAGATTGTGCAAAATGAAGGGCTGACTGTCCAGCTGCACATTGTAGGTGAGGTTGGAGTGACCACATGGCCACCATCACTGAGCGCTCCCCATGCAATGGGGACATACTAAACACTTTGCAGTCTCATTTTATTTTCAACAGCTGTCACTATACACACGAGGAAACAGGAGCTCAGACAGGGGCTAAGTGTCCAGGGAACCCTGCTGATGAGCAGCAGGCTCAATGCTCTGACATTCAGTCTGAGGCCATCATGTGTGGTGGTTGTTGTTGTTGTTAGGTGCCATTGAGTCGGTGTCCAACTCATAGCGACCCTACATAGCACAGACGAAACAATATTGTTAGTGCTTCTCTGCTATTCATAGGGTTTTCAATGGTGGATTGTTTCAGGGCTAGGTTGCCGGGTCATTCTGTCAAGCGTACAGCACCTGGTGTTCCCAGGTGGTCTCCCATCCAAGTACTAACCAGCCGATGCTGCTTAGCTTCCAAGATCTGACGGGATCCGACACCACAGTGGTATGGCTCCAGGCTCACATATGGTCAGGTCAGGTCAGGTGCCATCAAGTCATGTCCGACCTCATGGAATTTTCAATGGCTAATTGTTTTGGGCTTGCTTTGGGAGTGGATTGCCACATGCTTCTCCCATTTTTGCAGTGCTGGAGATCGAACTTGGGTCCTCAGAGAGTACAGAGCAGTGCTCTATCAACTGAGCTAAACCCCAGCCCTTCACGTATGGTAGCAGAATCAAAAACTGTGCCCAAGAAGAAGTGGTACCTGGGCTGGGACCAGAAGGTCATGGGGCATCCAGATGGCCTGGAGGACCAGTTCTGCAGGTGAGGAACAGGTGGAAGGGTCCAAGGGGTCTTGGGGACAATGCAGTGACACACATCCTGTGGGAGGCAGAAAGGGAAGTGCAGAACCAAGAGGGGCAGAGGGTTGGGTACAAGGGCGCCATTTCGAGGAAAACTGAGTCAGATCATGACCCTGTGCAGGGCTGTGCGGCTGCTTTGAGCCCTCTTGCCCTCTGCCCAGGGGCTTTCCCCCAGCTAACTGCGCGTCTCATACCCTCCTGCCTCAGGGCTCTGCCTGAATCCCACCTCACCTGCCAGGCTGTATTTGACCCTCCTATTCCAAGAACATCCTATGACCATCCTCATTAACTTCGTTTACACCTTGTGGTGAAATACACATAACATGCAATTTCCCATTTTCACCATGAGCAGTGGATAATTCAGTGGTATTTATTACATTCATAATGTTGTATAACCCTCACTACTATCTAGTCCTAAGACATTTTTGTTACCCACAAGGGAAACCCTATACCCATTAGCAACCACTCCCCCTGCAGCCCCTGGAAGCCACTAATCTCCTTTCTATCTCTATTGGTTTTCCACTTTTGTATGGCCTTTTGTGTCTAGCTAATTTCAATTAGAGTATTTTGATCAATCATGTACAATGTTGTGTGTCTCGGTGCTTTATTATGTACCATGGTTAAATGATATTTCATTGTACATATGTATCACATCATCAGTGTATGGTCATTTTGGTTGATTCTGTCCTTTGTTGTTGTTGTCAGATGCCATTAAATTGGGTCATAACAACCCTATGTGCAGTAGGATGAAAAACTCCCTGAACTTGTGCCAGGCACAGGATCTTTTTTTGTATAAGCCCATTATTGCAGCCACTGTGCCAATCTATCTAGTAGAGGGTCTTCCTTCTTTTCACTGACCTGCCACTCTCCCAAAAGGACATGATGTCCTTTTCCAGGTATTGGTCCTTCCTGACCATATGTTAAAAATACATAAGATACGGTCTAGCCAAGGAGCACTCTGGTTGCACTTCTTCTAAGATCTGTTGGTTCTTTTGGCAGTTCATGGTATATTCAATATTCATTTTCAGCATCATTATTCAAAAGCAACAATTCTTTCCCTGTCTCCCTCATTCAATAGCCACTTTTCACAAGCGTGTTATGCAACTGGAAATACCATGGCATGAGTCAGGCACACCTTCATCTTCAATGTGACATACTTACTTTTCAACACTTTGAAGAGCTCTTTTCCAAAGCTTTTCCCAATGCAATGCATGTTTTGATTTCTTGACTGCTGCTTCCATAAGCCTTGGCTGTAGAAACAAGTAAAGCAAAATCTTGGACTACCTAAGCCTTTTCTCCATTTATCATGAAGTTGGTTACTGACCCTGTTATAAGGACTTTGCTTTTCTTGATGTTGAGGGGCAATCTATCCTGAAGGCTGTGTTCTTTGATCTTCACTAGTAAATGCTTTAAATCTTCCTCAGTTTTAACAAGCAAATTCATTAACAATCTGCATAATGCAGGTTGTTAATGAATCTTCCTTTAATCCTGATGCCATGTTATTCTTCATAAAATTCTCAGATTATTTGTTCAGCATAGAGATTGACAAGGTACAGAGAAAGAGTACAGCCTTCATGCACATCCTTCCTGACTTTAAACCAGGCAGTGTTTCCTTGTTCTTTTCAAATGACTGCCTCCTGGTCCATGTGCACGTTCCTGATGAGTACAAGTAAGTGTCTGGTATTCCCATTCTTTGCAATATTATCCATAATTGGTTGTGATCCCCACAGTCAAATGCCTTTGCATAGTCAACAAAACATAGATAGACATCTTTCCAGTGTTCTCTGCTTTTTGCTATTATTCATCTGACATCACTAATGATGTCTCCAGTTCCACACCCTCTTTTGAACCTAGCTTCATTTTCTGGCAGTTCCTTGTCAATATACTGCTGCAGTGGTTTTTGAATGATCTTTAGCAAAAGTTTACTTGCATGAGATATTAATGATGTTGTTCAATAATTTATGCATTCAGTTGGATCCCCTTTCTTGGGAATAGGCACAAATATGGATCTCTTCCAGTCAGTTGACCAAGTGGCTATTTTTCAAATCTCTTGGCATAAACAAATGAATGCCTCCAGTGCTGCATCTGTTTATTGAAACATCTTTATTGGTATTCCATCAATTCCTGCAGCCTTGTGTTTCATCAATTCCTTGAAGTCAACTTCCACTTCATCTTCAGTACCATTGCTTCCTGATCATATGAAACCTCTTGAAATGGTTGGTCATCCACCAATTCTTTTTTGTATAATGACTCTGTGTATTCTTTCCATCTTCTTTTGATGTTTCCAGCGTTGCTTAATATTTTCCCTGTAGAATCCTTCACTATTGCCACTCAAGCCTTGATTTTTTTCCTCAATTCCTTAGCTATTGTGAATAGTCTAACTATAAACACTGGTGTGTAAGTTTATACTTGAGCCCATTTTTAAAATTCTTTTGGGAAAATATGTAGGAGCAGAGTAGCAAGATCATATGGTAATTCCATGTTTAACTTTTTGAGGGCCAACCAAATCATTTTCCCCAAATGTAGCATTTCATTTTCCCACCATCAATGTAAGTTGCCAACACTTATTAAAAAAAAAAAAAAAAAAAGCTACACTAGGGGGTGTGAAGTGGTATCTCACTGTGGATTAGAATCACATTTCCCTAGTGACTAATGACCTTGAGCATCTTCTTATCTATTTGTTGGCTCTCGGTTCCATTTGCTTTTTATTCCCTTTGTTTGACTTTGTTTTTCCTTAGTCACAAGTTTTGTGACTCACCACTCCAGGTCACATTATGCTATTTACATTATTTAAACAAGTAAAATTTTCATCTATCTTATGCTAGGACTGCACCAGCTCCACAAGGATGGACACTCTGCCCTGTTTGTTATTGTATCTCATTCCCTAGGGCAGTGTTCAGCACTGTAGGGTCTCAATACATATATGCAGAATAACTGAAGGGCAAATATGCTTATTCCCAAGTCCTCGGCCTAGGAGCTCCCCATCCAGCAGGTGGATCAGCCATAGGGGTAGCAGTGTGAGGGCAGAGCCACAGCTGGGCCATACATCTGTTGCTCCATAGATGAGCTGTCCACATGTCAGCTGCCCCATAGATCTACTAGTCCATGCCACATTCCCCACCCTCCCCACCTCCACTGATGCTGCCAAGGAAAATGGGTCATGGCATCTTTCCACTACCTACTCACCCATTGGACTGTGGAACAGTGAAGTAACTATTTGGATAATTAAGATTTGAGGTAAAGAGAATCAGAACCAACAAAGTAGCAAGGAGATAGAGTGGGAGGAGCAGATAGGAGGGAGATAGCAAAGAAAAAACTAACAATATTAGGAGATTGACTGGGTGTCAGTCAAGGACAACTTCAATTTTTCAAAGTAGAAGACTGGGAAAATGGTGGTACCACTATGTAGGAGGGAAGAAGCAGAGTATCACGGCAAATGCCTGTAATCCCAGTGACTCGGGAGGCTGAGGCAGGAGGATTATGAGTCCGAGGCCAGAGGCAGTCCATACACCTTAGCAAACCATGTCTCAAAATGAAACATAAAAATAAAGGTTATGGGTGGATTTGGCTCAATGGTAGGGCACTTGCCTAACATGTGTGAGGTCCTGGGTTCTATCACCCAGCACTGAAAAGAGGGAGGGAGGGAGAGAGAGAGAGAGAGAGAGAGAGAGAGAGAGTAGGACAGAAATCAGGAGCAAGAAAAGGGATTGTTTTAAATTTGAGAAGACAAGAGATGTGAGTTTACATACCCAGGGTGTGAGTCAGATACAGCCCTGTAGCTTGAGTGGGGCGTAATGTTTGGGGAGAATGGAGATTCTGTGTTGAAAGTTGGAAATAAACTGTCAACAAGATGGGCAGAGTTTGGAGAACAGCCAAGATGAGAGAGAGACAGAGAGAGAGAGAGCAACAGAGGGAGACAGAGACAGAGAGAGCTGGTTAATGAATGAAGCACAAGCTTGAATTTTGGAGAGTTTGTAATGATGCTCTTGATACAGATAGCCTTTGAAGCCTCTTGTGGCTTCTGGGTTCCACCCATGAAATTCAGGCCTTCTAGGCGCTGCTCTCTCCTGAGAGAGAACAACCCCAGTGAATACAGATGTGATGTCCATCAAGGCCCAGGAGGGAGGCGGCTGAGGAGGAGGAAGATGTGAGAGCCACTCCGTGGCTCTCTGCCTACAGCTGCGGGCTGTGTCATTTCAATCAGGCAACTCGGGCCAAGGAGTCCAGGCTCTGCCTCATCAAGATCATTTCTTCCTTTCTTCCTTCTTTATTTCTTTTCTGTTTCTCTCCCTCCCGCTTTTTTCTCCCTCTCACTCTCCCTTTTTTCTTTCCTTCCTTCCTTCCTTTTCTTTCTTTCTTTCTTTCTTTCTTTCTTTTTTTTTTTTGTTGAGATACAACAATTTTACGTTCTACTAAGCTACTTCCAAAGCATTTGTGGTGGAACGTACTCATGAGAGCTTGCCAAAAGAACATGAGAATTACTTTAAAAAAAAATGTTCAGTATATGGAAGAGGCACTTCTACTTCATTGAGAACTTTCTCTGGCATGGTAGCATAGGCTGAAATGTGAGTTTATGAAGAAGGTCTTTATTGTGTAGGCTGGGGAATGTCGACTTCAGGATGGGAATTCAGTGGCTGAAATTTCCTCCAATAGAGTTAGTAAGAGGAGGATGGTTGCCACGCCTTCCTTCTGTCTGTGGACACCAACGGGGTGCCCATGTGTGAGGAGCTGAATGTTGGGAACCATGGGAGAAGTTCTCCTTACAGCCATCTCCTTTGGGTCTGCAATCCTGTTCCTCACCTGAGTCTCTCACTGATAAAATGTTCATCTCCACATTGTAAAGCAGGGTTCCCCAAACTTGGGGGCACATGGATACCCACACTTTGGCACTTCTGAATGGGAATAAAGAGATAGCTTCTGAGAGCCAAGTGCACTTCATCATCACTCCTTAAACAACCACCTCCATACGCTGTCACTTTTGTCATAGAACAGAATTCTGGACATAACCTACTGACAAAAGGTGTCCCAGGCAGTAGAAGGGCATTTCAGAATAGGGGTTCTATTCTGTAAGCATGTTTTATCAAATGGTATGACAAAGAAATAATAAAAGTTTTCAGGAAGTTGTCCCTTAGGTAATTTGAAAGCAAATACAAGTTTTGCCTCCATTCTGAAATGATAAAGCTTTAAGATGGACTTCCTTAGATATATATGTGTTTTCTTTCCTTCCTTCATCTTCCTTCCTTCTTTTTTTCCTTTCTTTCTTCCTTTCTTTTCTCCTTTCCTCTTCACTCTCTCCTTCTTTCCTTTCCTTCCTTCCTTCCTTTTTCCTTTCCTTCCTTCCTGTCTTTTCTTTCTTTTCTTCTTTTTTATTTTTTTGAGATATAACAATTTTATGTCTAGGAAGACTAAGAACTTTGAAAAATATCATCTAAGAATTTAGAGTATAATGCAAGGTATATTTGTTAAACCTAAAAGGCTTAAACATTATAAGATAGCTTAGAAATGATGTCTAATGCCACCATTTAGTTGAATACATATAATAATTTTTTGGTTTTTTGCGGTACTGAGGGTTGAACCCAGGGCCTCACACTTACATGCTTTGCAAGTGCTGTACCACTGAGCTGCATCCCAGCTCTTTTTTTTGAGACAGGGTCTCACTAAATTACACAGACTGCCTCTGGTCTCAAACTTGCAATCCTCCTGCCTCCATCTCCCACTGGGATTAGAGGCATGCGCCTCTGCTCCCGGCTACAATAAAATATTAATTTTCTTTTTAATCTATTTTAAATTTTAAGTTAAATTTAATTTTTAACAGACACAGAAAAACATAAAATTTTATACATTCGTGATGTAGGATGATGTGTTTTCTGATTTCATTAAATCACTAAGTAATTACTATGCTTATCCATTTTACCAATATTTTGGGAAGCCCATTGCAAGTCCACTGACAGTTCCATGGGAGGGACATACAAGCTCTTTTCTTTACTCTCCAGACTTAGTATTAAGAGTCACAACTGTCACAGAACAGTAAGTGGCCATGAAAGAAACGTGCACAGGAACAGGCACTGCAAGGGTGGCGTTAGGGCTCCTTGCACATGCTATGGCCTCCTGCATTTGAGCTGGTGGCCACTCCTTAGCAGCCCCATCAGGAGGACAAGAACTGGGAAATCTAAGGGATCAATGCTTTGCAAGGCATTGATGCTCAAAGAGCCACAGCACTCGTCCAACTTAACCCTTTGTGTTACCACAGGCTTCACAGTGGCGAAGTTCTACAGGGTGTATCTTGTCTTTTCCTGCCACCCCCTTTGCTGCAGCAAAGCAGCTCTTTAATGTGACAGAGGATGGCTAAGGCACCTTCTATAATCATGGTTTTATAATTGTTCTGTAATTGTGGTGGAACAGTATTGGTTGGGGTCTTAGTACCAAAGGACATTTTGCCTTGAAGGGAGTGATGTGTGTCTTCCTAGATGGTGACCCTCAGAAATACATGCTGGAAAGAATTAGCATCATTAGGTTAATGCTGGTCTGAGCAGACCGAGGATACAGGATGTCACTTTACCAGTTTGGATCTTGACACAGAAATTGTAAATCCCTAATAGGGTTTTCAATGGCTGATTGTTTTAGGATGGCTTTGGGAGTGGATTGGCATGTCCTTCTCCCATTTATGTAGTTCTGGGAATCGAACTTGGGACCTCGGAGACTGCAGAGCGGTACTCTACCAACTGAGCTAAATTCCAACCCAAAAGAGTTAGCAGTCAGGTTAATGCTGGTCTGAGCCAACCGAGGACACAGGATATCACTTTAATATTTTGGATCTTGACATAAAAATTGTAAATTCAACCTTTGATATTTTACATGTATTAAGTGCAATGATGTTGTTATTATTGGGAGGGTGCTGTCAAGTAAGGTCTGACTCATAGCTACTCTATGTACAATAGAAGGAAACACTCCCTGACACTGGGCCATGCCCAACGCTATGTCAGTGCTTCTCTGCTATTCGTAGGGTTTTCAATGGCTGATTGTTTCAGGAGTGGGCTGCCAAGTCCTTCTCCCATTTTGCAGTGCTGGGGATCAAACCCAGGGACTCAGGGTGTGCAGAGCAAGTACTCTACCAACTGTGCTAAACCCCAGTCCTAATCGACTAGATGATAAAAATAAACCAACCACCCCATTGGCATTGAGCTTTGAAAAGTATTATGTAAATTGTTTTATAATAGCTATACTTTTCTAATTGTAAATTTTCTGGAATTACTATTAAAGTTGTTTAGTATGTTTCAGCACATTAAAACTGAAGATGAGGGTTAGGAACAGAAACTAGGCAGAAAAGCCCAGAGGGGGTTAAACGTCACCATGGCAGGGCTGGTGAGGCCCAATGAGGCTCTGCTTTTGTCTTCTTCATCCTTTTCAATACCAGTGATAATAGGGATGTCAAAAAATTATGTCTACTTCTCCCCATGTGTGCCTTTCTCAAAAAAACATTGTTACCAATTGCATTTGGTAATGCAGGGCAATTTAGAACCTTTGTTTTGAGGATGCATTTAGGAATAGAATTGACCTGTGAGGTCTTCCAAGTTGCCTCTTTCTAGCAGGTAACTACACCTCTCTAAGCTTCCCTTTCCTGGTCTATAAAACAAAGTGATCGAAGCTCCTAGCCCGTGGGAATGTGGTGACAATCTCTCAAGCTAATGTATGCGAAGCTCTTAGCCCATTCAATCAAGGTTCACTATTATTATCCCAGGTAAACTGACAATAACAGAATTGAGCTGGCATTGTTCAGCCAATCACCAGCTTGCGTCTCTTTTCCCTCCCTTGAGGTTAAGCATTAAACACGGTTCTAATGAAGTTACTGCTCTCTTCAAAAGCCTGTGGCAGAATTAAGTCCAAAGCGTGGCAAGTAAAGCCTTCCCATGATGTTGCGTCCTCCTTTCTCTTTACAATGTTCTTTTAAAGATGATGGCAAAAGCATAATCAGGATTGCTGGACCATGTGGTAGTTCTAGTTTTAATTTTTTGAGGAACTGCCAAACTTTTTTTTCTAGCAATCCCACTTTTGGACATATATCCAAAAGAATTGAAATCAAGATCCCAAAGAGATATCTGCCCTCTTGTGCTCATTGTAGCATGCAAATTAGCCAAGGTATAGAATCAGCACATGAATAAAGTAAGTAAAAAGTGGTACATTCACACAATGGAATAATAGCCAGCCCTAAAAAGAAGAAAACCCTGCCATATGCAAAGGCATGGCTGAATCCAGAGGACATTATGCTAAGTGAAGTAATCAGTTACAGAAGGACAAATACTGCATGATTCTGCTTATATGAAGTATGTGAAATAGATAAACTCATAGAAACAGAGAGTGGAATGGTGGTTGCCAGGGATTATGGGAAGGGGAAACTAGGCAGTTGTTTAATCAATATAAATGCTTAGGTATGCAAGATGAATAAATTCTAAAAACCTGCTGTACAACATTATGACTATAGTTAATGACACTGTGTTGTACATTAAAAAATTTGTCAAGAAGTAGCTCTCATGTAAAGTATTCTTACCATGATGATAAAAAATAAAATAATAACCAGGGCTCTGCCACCTAGAACCAGAGGAAATTGACTGGCATGAGGTAAGTCACCAAGAGTGGTCTGGAGGGCAGAATCCCAGCTCAGTGTGTGGGCCATGCTGGAGTTTGCTTCTGAAGTCGGAATGTTGAAGGTTTCCTGTTATTCAGTGGACATTTCACTTGTATGTTAGTTCCTTTATGTAATCTTTATGGCTGGGTGTAGTTCAGCAGCATAGCACTTGCCTAGCACGTAGAAGGACCTGGATTTGACCTGTAGCACTGCACACACACACACACCACACACACACACCCCCACACACAATCTCTGGGAGAGCAGGGATTTTTCTTTTATTATTGTTGTTGTTAGGTGCTGTCGAGTCAGTATTAGACTCATAGTGACCCTTCGTACAACAGGGGAAATGCTGTTGTCAGTGCTTCTCTGCTGTTCATAGGGTTTTCAATGGCAGATTGATTTTTGGGAGTGGGTTGCTGGGTCCATCTCCCAAGCCTACAGTATCTGGTATTCCCAGGCGGTCTCCCATCTAAGTACTAACCAGGCCTGATCCTGCTTAGTTTCCTAGATCTGATGGATCGGATGCCACAGGGCTACAGCTGCAGGCGTTCTTTTATCATACTCATTGCTATTTGCCTAGCACAGTGCCTGACACATAGTAAGTGCTCAAGAAATACTTGCTAAAAGGAACTGTAATTTATATCAAGAATTTCATACTGAATGAGGTCTATTCAAAATGGAAAAAAGCCCGATGTGGTGGTGCATGCTGGTAATCCCTATGCTCAATAGGCAGAGACAGGTGGATTGCAAAGTCGAGGCCAACTTGAGCTACATAGTGAGTTCAAGGCCAGCCTGAGCTACAAAGTGAGACCTTGACCCCCAAAACTAAAAACAAAACAACAACACGGGAAAATATGTAACCAGTGAAGAAACTCATTCTAAAGAAAACAAAGCCTGAGACACCACAATTTGATTGAATTTGGGGAACGGTAGCTGGATCAATGCGAGAGTTTACCCCTGATTTCTTTGTTGTTGTTGTTAGGTGCCGTCGAATCGGTATCCAACTCATAGCGACCCTCATAGGGTTTTCAATGGCTGACTGTTTCGGGATTGCCTTGGGAATGGATTGCCAGGTCCTTCTCCCATTTTTGCGGTGCTGGGAATTGAACTCAGGACCTCAGAGACTGCAATGCAGCGCTCTACCAACTGAGCTAAATCCTAGCCTCGTAGGATAAAACAAAAGGAATTAGATGCATGCTGTGAAGTTGGAAGCGAACCCCCTAAGGCTTGGGCAATGATTACCTGAGATCTTTCTTCTATAATGATGTTTCATGTTTCAAATGTAGTGGGGTGCAGAGTTGGGAATAAGTTTAAGTTTTGTATTTCTCAGTTTGAAAGAATTTTCTTTAACAAAGAAAAACCAAGAAAGAGAAATGTTGAAATTTTAGAGGAAGTCTGTGGAAGAGATCACAGAAGAAGAGTACATGAAAGATATACTATAAGGCTCAAAAGATAACACAGCTACCCTGGTAGAAAGTAAGCAAGGATTTTGGAGGCTGTGAGGAAATTCGAGTGAAGGAAGTAGTGAAGAGATGAAGGCAGTTACACTGCCAAGGGAAGAACCACAGATACAACTCAGCTTGCCAACGTGAGCTCCCAGGGCTTAAGGGAAACAGGAAGTTTTTTGAGCTGCTGCGGTAAGTGGAGCAAAGAAGAAGAAGTGGGTGGAATTGTAAAGTTGAAATTTTCGTGACAGTAAGTTATTGGACAAGGAAGGATTTTGGAATGTCACTTAGAATAGGAGTCATCACAGAGACTAGAGAGATTTTATTTTTTCAAGATGTGCAAGTGTTAGGAACCAGAAGACACTTGTCCTACTGAAAATCTTAGAAATAAACTAGAATTCACCCACTCATTCATCTAGTATTTGTTTGCTTTTGTTTAGACAGGGTCTGTCTGTGTAGCCCAGGCTGGCCTCAAACTCATGATCCTCTTGCCTCAGCTTCCTGAGTGCTGGGATTACAGGCATGCACCACCGCTATCATTTATTGAGCCCTATCTAGGTATGAGGGATTCAGAGGTGAATTAATCCGGCCACACTCAACCCTGCTTGCTTGGAATTTATAGATGAAAGAAAAATAATTTCATTGATGAAGATATACATTCAAGTAGGTGTGGGGGTGGGCAGGAATTCAGAGAGAAGCCTGACTAAGGAAAGGGCCAGGTGTAGGTGCCAGGGTGGTGGGGAGCCGTGGGGATGTCTGAAGACTTCAAGGAACTGAGCCCTGCTAGGGGACAGGGTTAGGAGTAGGATGGAAGAATCCTTCTAGATCAAAATGCTGCAGAGGGAGGATCATAGCCCCTTCAGGAAACAGAAGGAAGACCAGCATAGCTGGAGAACAGGATGAGGAGATGTCAGATAAACTGAGGCAGGAACAGTAGATGAAGCTACCTCAACAAACCCAAGGACAGGCGTAGTTATGTGAGATTTTATCCTAAGGGCCATAGGACATCAGAGGGTGCTGCCCTATCTTCTTATGGGGACAATGAACTAGAGCCAGCAAGTAGCTGGACCCTCAGGTAACCAAAACTCCCCCCTTTGTAGGTTAGACCTGTGCATATCTTTATCACTTTTGAAGGACAAAGGTCTAGATTAGGCAGGTTCATTCTCTCTCTATCCCCTTCTGAAGCACGTGTCCCTGAACTCAGCACTTTCTTGCTGGCCCAAGACATCAGATACTATGCTCTTGAGCTATAAAGACTCCTTGTCCTTATTCTCAGGAATCTGAGATTGTCCTTACTTTAGAATCCTGATTTGTCTTTAAACGTTTTCATTTTGGGTAGCTGCCATTATACCTGCCTGTCTTTCTAATCAGATGCTTCCAATCTACTGTGGGATGAAAAATGAGAGATTCCAACCAGCCAGCTTCCACCAAACTGCAGTCCATGAGTGTCTCAGTCCTGAGATATCATGAAGCCAGTAGCCACATGTGGCTATTGAAATGTCAATTCATTAAAATTAAAGGAAGTTATTGCTGGGCTTGGTGCTGCATGATTTTAATCCCAGTAACTCAGGAGGCAGAGGCAGGAGGGTCACAAGTTCAAGATCAGAGTCAGCCTGCGTGACTTAGCAAGTCCCTGTCAAAAGATAAAAAACAAAAAACGGGCAGGGGGTGCAGCTCAGTGGTAGAGCACTTGCAAAGTATGCACGAGTCTCTGGGTTCAACCCACAAGTACCACAAAAATTTTTAAGTAAGTTAGAAATTCAGTTCTTAGAAACCAGCCACGCTTCAAGAGCCTGATGGCCACCTATGGCTAGTGTCCCTGTACTAGATGCACAGGTATGCACATTTTACCACTGCCAGAAAGGCCTATTGGACAATACCACCTTAGCATATTACAGAATGAGCCAGATGACCCATTCTGCTGTCACTAACACTGTTGAACATCTGTTGACAGCAACTCTAGGCCTGCACCAAATACAGAATTGGCTATGGCCTTTCTTCTCTGAAGCTCACAAAAATACATCCTGTAAATTATTCTTTGCAGAATTGTTATAAAGACAGTAACACTGTTGAAGAAATGCTCTGAGCTCTGCTATTTCCAGCAGAGAAATGGACTCCATGCTAATTCAAATTCCACAACAGCTCACTGGAAATATCTGAGCTCTTGCTTGACTCACCTTCCCATGGTGTTTCCAAATCGATGTAAGTGTCACGCAGCCTTAATCTATCGGAGAAATTCCATGACCCCACCCTGGCCTCAGTCAGTTCCTCCCTCAACCTTGGGAGACCCGGCACATGCAGGAACCTGTGGCCTTGGCACAAAAGAAAAGCCAGCTCTTTGAACTGATGAGCTAGTTATCTGTTGTTCCAAGCTCAGAATAGCAAATGAAGAAGAAACAAATAGATGGGAACTATTCGAGCTGAATGTCATGTAAAAGTCACAGCAAGGTGTGATGAGTAATGCGCTAGTGTTTCCTTGATTTTCATTATGTGTCAGCTTGAGACTGTGATCCATGCCTTCAGATTTTAATAATAATAATAATAGTAGTAGTAGTAGTAATAGTAATAATAATAATGATGATGATGATGATGATGATAATGACATTTATCCATTAACACTCAGCCCTATACCATCTCTGCAATGTAGTCATCTTTTCCAGAACTTACAGATGAGGAAGCTGAGGTTGAGTGGTGGGTCTCTAAGTACAGCAGGAATCCAGCTTCAGGGCAGGGCAGCCCATCACTCACCAGCTCCTCCAGTGGCTGTGTGGTTCCTGTAGACCGAACCATGACTTTGACTAACAATGAAAGAAATAGTGGAGCACAGCACTATTTTTTTTTTCTGACTTGTGGTCAGCTAACTTAACATGACATGAGTTCCAAAGAGAAGGTTCTACATTATTTAAAAAAACAAATAAGCAAATAGAATCAAACCACACAACCTCTGCAAAATGTCTCTAGGATGAATGGGAACTGCTAGCATCTCACTAATTTGATCGTTTTTCATTGCCACTGATCCAAGGATAAAGTTCTATGCAGGGCGGGGCTGAGGTTTCAGATGCTGCAAGGCTTCTACCCTGGAGAACTCAGCTGCTAACCTGAGTTACTTTCTGAGCTCCTCTCATGCATCAGGCAACTCATAAACCAAAGATGGATAAGATTTGGTCCTTGCCTCAGAGAAGCTTGTAGTTTGTCCTGAGAGAGCAAGAAGTAAGCAGAACATGAAAACACAGCAGGATAAATGCTCTGATATTAGGGCACATAAAGTAGAAAAGGGCAGGAAATGTAATGCATACCACAGGCCCAAAATCAGAGGCCCAGCCGGTCCGATGGGGATGCAGGCTCACAAATGGGATGAGCGGGCAGTGGGCGCCAGGTGGCTGAGGAGTGCTTGGGCCACACAAGACAAGGGACCCGGGACAATGGCATCCACCGAGAAGGCCACAGGGCCCCTAGTAAAGCTGCCCTAGGAATTAATTTGCCTTCAGCTATAGCACTGTAGCTTCTGATCCTGTCAGATCTCGGAAGCTAAGCAGGGTTGGGCCTGGTTAGTACTTGGATGGGAGACCGCCTGGGAACACCGGATGTTGTAGGCTTGGGAGAAGTACCTGGCAACCCACTGCCCCCCAAAAAATCAATCCGCCATTGAAAACCCTGTGAATAGCAGAGAAGCACGGATAATAGAGTTTTGCCTGTTGTAGGTAGGGTCGCTATGAGTTGGATACTGACTCGAAGGTACCTAACAACAACAAGGAATTAATTTAGAACAACGGGTTCAAATGCCATGGTTCACTCTCCTGGGGGTAAAATCAGCTTTAATAATTGCTAAATATCTTTTAGGACATCTGAAATAGAAGTGAAGGGATCAGAATAACTTCAGGAAATGAGAGTCAGGGACTCTTCCATCAGGGACCAAACGGGACCTGCATGTTCATTGCGGGAGAGACAAATAGTGGCATGGGCTAGGGAAGGACCCAGAGCTCTAGGGTGCAGGGAGCAGACGGACAGTCTGTCCTGCAGCCAGAGAGAATGCTGGGAAAAAGGAAGGAAAGATCAAAGCCTCCCAGAACCACTCCAGAGCTGACAGGGCACTGGCCCAAATCCAGCTTGGACAATAACCTAAATCTCTGGGGACCAACCACCTACACAGACAGTTTGGACGGAGCTCATTTCCGGTAGAAACTAGACATTCTCCTTGCCACCCGCAAATGGAGGAGTTGGTGTGCTTGTTTCTGAGAGTGTGTGTAGGAGGAGGCAAAGAGGGAAACGACTCCACACCTCGGCAATATCGGGGAAGAGAAATCTGGGCAGGAGATTGGGTAGAGAAAACCACAGAGAAAGGGCAGGCTAAATCTGGGCAGTGTGGGGGACAGAAGGGTAGGCAGGAGTAGGCGGCTGGCCTTCAAGCAGGCAAGAAGATGCCCTGCTTCCAGGGAAAGGAAACTGATTTCTTTCTGGCAGGCTGCAGTCCAGTGAGCCCCAGACTGCGTGAAGGCAAACTCGGCAGTCGTAAAGGTCCTCTGCACTCAAAGAGAAAGTGACTAGTCTATACCCAGTGGTAGTAACCCCACCATACTTGGAAGTCCAAGTTGTTCTATCTCCTATAACCCATATTTCACAGCAGCCGTCCATAAGCAGTTAATGGATTTCCTTTTCTTTTTTTCTTTTACTTACTTTCTTTCTTTTCTTTCTTTTCTTTTTTTTTTTTTTTTATTTGTTTATTGAGACAGAGTTTTGCTATGTAGGGCAGGCTGGCCTCAAAGTCATTATGTAGCCCAGGCTGGCTTCAGCTTGCCATATTCCTGCCTCTCCTTCCTGAGTGCTGGGATTACAGGTGTGTGCCACTGCACCCAGCTTTGTTGAATGAATTTGCATCTTGAGTTCAGTGCAGCCATACCACCCTGGCATCTGATCTTGTCAGATCTCAGAAGCTAAGTGGGATTGACCTGGTTAGTCCTTGGACGAGAGACGGCCGGGGAATACCAAGTGCTATAGGCTTGGGAGAAGGATGTGGCAGCCCACTCCTGAAACAATCAGCCATCAAAAACCCTATGAATAGCAGAGAAGCACTGACAATAGTATTGGGCATAGCATAGTATCAGGGAGTATTTTGTTCTGTTGTACATAGGATGGCTATGATTTGGACCCAACTTGATGTCATCTAACAATAAATAACAACAATGGAAGCCAAGTTCCTAATATTTCACAAATAAATACCCAAAGAAGTATTGTGTTCTTTCCTTCCATACAGCAGCAACCACACCACACTCAATAAGTTCTCAGGAGCTTAGCAAAGTGCTATGCGATAAAGCATAGCCCATGAAGCACCCAAGTTCTTTACAAGGTTTGTTGTTAGGTGCTGTCGAGTTGGGTCCGACTCATGGCAACCTTATGTACAACAAGCAAAACACTCCCCAACACTGTGCCATGCCGGGCGCTATGTCAGTGCTTCTCTGTTACTCATAGGGTTTTCAATGGCTGGTTGTTTTGGGACGGTTTCAGGAGTGGGCTGCCAAGTTCTTCCCTCATTGTTTGCAGCTAGGGATCAAACCCAGGACCTCAGAGAGCACAGAGAAGCACTCTACCAACTGAATTAAACCTCAGCCCCTCTTTACTTGCATCCCAGTAAATGCAAGCAATAGTCCAAAATCAATATTCTTCACAGCCAAAGAGTTAGTTTACTTTGTTGTTGTTAGGTGCCGTCGAGTCGAGTCTGACAACAACAATTAATGCAAAAGATTCAAGCAGTTTACTTTGAAGACCCTTAAAAGAGAATTTGGACCTCCAAATACTTGGCATGTCCCTAAGCTATACTCCATCCCTGAGGTTCCCTTGGCTTTGGTGGAGCCAACCAGAATGAAGCCCTAAATCTCAGTATGCTGCTCTAATAATAAAAGAGGGCTACAAAGAAGGAGCTAGAGCTCAGGATGGACTTGCAGGAGCTCAGGAATGGAAGGCACTGAGAGATCTGATAAGCAGACCCTCACTGATCCAGCAAGCTACCTGCCTCCTTCTCCATTGGCTCTGCAGTGCTGAAGGGGCTTATGTCTGTCTCACTGCTCCCAACGGGCAGATATGTGTGCCATCAATTCCACTGAAAAGCCTATTCTAAATTATCAAAGCCAATATGGGTACCAGATATGGAAAAACCCCTTGTAAGCAACACTGATGTATGGACACTGAACATTAACTCTCATGGGCTTGTAAGCAACCTTAATACATGGATGACAAAAGTTGTCAAAGAATGAATATGCCTTCAGGATCTACATGGAAAAACTGGGAAACTAACTGTGGGTTTTATCAACATTTAAACTAGTCCCAACAGGAGTCATTCCTTACTTTATGTCTGAAGGTAGATTCCTTTTGCTGCATGGTCTCAGTGTCCACATTAAGGACACAGATCATTCGTCCTGCATATTTGAAAAGGACCATGGGCTCAATATCCAAGACCTTGGTGTACCTGCATATTTTCAATTCCTTCTATAGTATAGCCTTCCCTTTAGAGTTTCCATTTTGAAATTGTGGCTAATCCATTATTTTAAAATTTATCTAAGATGTTAGCTGTGCGTGGTGGCACAGCTACAATCTCAGTACCTCAGGAGGCTGAGGCAGGGGGATCGCAGGTTCAAGGCCACAGGCAGTCTGCATAACTTAGCAAGACCCTGTCTCAATTTTTAAAAAGGGGAGCTGAGGGTGCAGGTCAGAGGCAGAGCATTTGCAAAGTATGCATGAGACCCTAGGTTCAGCCCCATCCCCCACCCCTATACCCCAATAAGTAAATAAGTAAATAAATAAATAAATGGTAAATAAAATTTACCTAAAATTTCTATTTTCTGGCTAAAATTCTTGGCTTTTATATTCGTTTCACTTTCAAAATTAGCATAAATTGTTGATTTTCTTTCGGGACTTAGTCCGTATTGTATTGTTATAACAAAATCCTGGGTATTTCCTGCAGAAAAAGGTTCACTTAGGTTTGAGAGGCTGAAAGTCCAAGATTGGGTGGTTCTATCTGCTTGGCCTCTGGAACATCATATGTGATAGGTGGCTCATAGCAGGGGCATGTGCAAGAGAGAGGGACCACATGTTGGGACAAGAAGCAAGAGAGATGAGGGAGGGGCCAACCTTGCTAGTTTATAACAACTCATGCTCAGGAGAACAAATCCATTCCTGAGAGACCTGACCCACTGTGTGAGATCCCCATTAATCCCTTCACAAAGTGATCATGATCCATTCACCACCTGATAGGCTCCACCTCTGAAAGGTCCCACCACCTTTCACAATTACCACCCTAGGGAACAAGCTTCCAGAACAGAAGCCTTTGGGGAACAAAACATATGCAAAAACCATAGGCGGGACTTTATACCACAATAGGACTTTTTATTTTTTCAATAGCAACTCGCAAGAGTTACTGAGCAGAAAATAAGTAAAACGTGAGTTGAAATGGGGACACTACACAGTGAGCTAGTTTCTTTCTCTGGCCAAATGACTTGATCTCATTCCCATATTAATCTGTGCCTCTTGCCGCCATGTTAGATTTTGATCCAGCGGAAGTACCAATTATTACACATCCCAGGGTGTGGAGGTTGTTCTTCACAGATAGTCGAAGCCAAGAATATTAAATCTCCAAATGCCACATACCCTACATGCTAGCTCTAGTGCTATTATTACTCCTGACAACAGGCAGGAGAACGCTTCCTTCTGGAATACTCTAAACCACTCACTGTGTGTGCTGCCTGGCACAACACAGGGCCTTGTGCTGCAAGTTGAGGCTCCTGCCTAGTGTTCCCCTAGATTCGGTAAGCTAAAAACAATACTTTGGCTTGCTAGCTACTGTCAGGGGGACTTGGGGGTCTGATGGGGGAGTGAGGGGTGTTGTTATGGTCTTGACATCCAGGACAGTTCCCAGTTGCTTTGCTTTGAATGCCGCTCTGCAGGAGCTCATGAGTATGTCTTCAGCCCTCCCTGTTGCTATGGTCTCATGCGGGCCCCATACAGAAGAACAACTAGATACCCCTACCCATCTTCCTTTCCACCCTCCACTCTGCTTTCTCCCAGGAGATCCATGTGTAACAGACAATGCACGCTTTGATTTTAGCCCTAAAGTAGATTGACTTTAGAGAACTTGAACAGAGTTAAAAATATCGTTATTGCTACCATGAGGAAATTCAAGCGGTTGACAATCTTTCCACGTCCTTCCACCCTCTTACCTCCTACACCCCTCGGAGCAATTCTGACGTCAGCTCCCCTGTGTTAGAACCACCTATCTTTAGCCACGTCTCAACCTGTTTTTTGACAGGAGCTTCCTTTAAGGACAAATTTAAACAGAGATTCCATTATGCTATTAGAATCCCATCCAGAATCACATCTATTTTTGAAAAGATTTTTCTTAGCTCTGTTTAGCGATCTTTTAATTATGCCAAACAACTGTCACAAATCATATTGCGAAGCTCCTCACAAAAGCACCAGTCGGTCGTCTTTAAGTTACCATATTGTCACTCCTCCAGAGTTTTAGTGGTTTTATTTAGCCATAAGGATGACGACAAGCCTGGGCACTGTGGTCTGAATAAGTCAGTGTCCTGAAAGGAGATTAATGATCCTGGCCCAGCCTGGCTCTGTGCAGCCCGGGCCATGTGCTCTGTGTTTTCCAAGGCAGTACCTGTATCAGGCTGGCATTTCTAATCTTGCCATGGGGTTTGGCTCCAGTTGCCTCTCTTGCCCCCCATCTTATTTATCAACAGCATGTGAATTAGGGCAGAAGCCAACAATGAGCCTATGATGGCCCATCCTTCCACCTTATGGGGACAGCTATATCACAAAGGCTTGGATCCATGCACCATATTGCTAAGGTGACCTGATTTTCAGTTTATTTTCTTTATTTTATTTTGCTTTATTTTATTATTTTTTTGTGTGACAGAGTCTTGCTATCTAGCCCAGGCTGACCTTAGACTCACAATTCTTACTGCCCCAGCATCCCAAGTGCTGGGATTACAGGTATGCACCATCACATCTGGTAATTTTGAGTTTCTAGCATGAATTCCCTCCCACATGTGTGTCAGCTTGTCATGCTGTGGGGACTGTGTTGCTGTGATACTGAAAGCTATGTCACTGTATCTCAAATACCAGCAGGGCCACACATGGTGGACAGGCCTCAGCTGAGCTTCCAGACTAAGATAGACTAGGGAGAAGGACCTGACAGCCCACTCTTGAAACAATTAGCCATTGAAAACCCTATGAATAGCAAAGAAGCACTGTCAAATACATAACCATAACATGAGCCCTCCAGGCTGGAAGGCATTCAAGAAACTACTGGGGACGAGTTGCCTCCTCAAAGTAGTTACTTTAATGATGAGAATGAAGTAAAGCCCCTGGATCCTCCTTTTGCCTATGTGGCATGACTCAAAATGAGAAGAAACATAGTGGCTGCAACATTGGGCTCAACCATGAAAAGATCATATGCATGGCAGTGTCCAGTAGGGTTTCATTCTGCTGGACATAGGGTCACCATGAGTCAGACTGACTCACTGTCACACAACAACAATAACGGTGAATCCAGTCCTTTGACTGAATGTGGACCAGGATTTAGGAGGAGATAAGAATAAGATACAAAATGTTCACATTTTTCATCTCTTAACTACTTCTTCCACCCACTCATCCCCCAGTAGCTGTCTATCACTTCTGCAAATATTTTCCTCCTAAAAAGTTCCTCAAGCAATCAGCAAGTAAGCAGAGATGAGTTTGGGACCTTTATATACTCTTGGGGGCATTTTTGCATTGTTAGTTTTTGACACAAAGGAATATACGGATACCATCTGTCACACTGCTAGGCTCCACAGCTGTTTTTGGTGATAAGATCCCCTAAAACCCCAAAATGGTAGCCCTTTGTTAAATAAGCACCCATTAGGTTGGGAAGGAAAATGTCAACACACTCTCTAGCTGGTGGGGAAAATTAAGCAGGTTATGTAGGCACACACCTTTGTTGACTATTTTCATAAACATAAGTGGAAATAAAACAAACCAGTCATTTTGAATTTATTTTGAAACAGTCATGTTTTCGTGTACGGTGAATAACTTATATAGCAGTGTTGACGTGTGTGCGCGCACACTTTAAAAACCTCAAAATACAGAAAAGCCTTGCTGTTCACTAGACATCTGGCATCTGCTGCTCTATTCCAAGTGATTAACTCATCTACAATGACTTCTTCCCCCTTTGGAGAGATCAGACAGCATCACTGGCTACAATGGTGGCAACCATCCAATATTCTCTGAAACAACTACTGAGTGAACTCCAGATATTTTTGTGTATTTCAGAAGAGCCGTCCTAAAAGGTCTTCCAACATTTCTGTCCCCAGACAGCCATTAGTAACAACTAAAAATAAAATATGGAAGAAGCATCCACACTTCACACCCTTTATCCCCGGTGCTCTGCTGGGATTCAGCAGATGGAAGCACAGCAGTGGTTTTGCAAGTGGCTGCCAAATGGGGCAGCCCGACCAAGCAGCGGGAGAAGAGGCGCTTTTCAGGATGCAGGGGATGGAGGCTCTTCTCTGAGCCTCTGCCTCCTCCAGCTCAGTTCTACTCACCAGAGAGAAGCAATTGGATCCAGGAGACCCATCCTCATCACAGACAGAAGGCGGCCCAGTTCCTTCATTTCACAGAGGAGGAAGCCATGGTACCCAGAGGGAAAAGGACTTTCTCAAGGGCATGGAATAGATTCTAGGTGAATCTGTGGCAGATTTCCAGTCTCAGATCCCAGCCCAGCCCATGGGACCCCCAATGCATTCTGCCCACCATAGAACCCGGAAGAGTACTGAGATGCTGTGAGTCTGTCGCTGGCATCCATGGCTGCCCAAATTTTCCCTGTATAGGAAAAATTAAGCTCCATTGTGGCTAATGAACATTCATTTTGTATATTGCATCCCTCCAAGGGATGTCTTCACCATTGTTAGGTGCCATTGAGTCAGGTCTGCTTCATAGCAGCACTGTGTACAACAGAACGAAACACTCCTCGACACTGTGCCATGCCCTGCACCATGTCAGTGCTTCTCTGCTATTCATAGGGTTTTCCATGGCTGATTGTTTCAGGATTATTTCAGGAGTGGGCTGCCAGGACCTTCTCCCATTTTTACAGGGGTGGGGATCGATCCCAGGGTGTCAGAGAGCACAGAGCAGTGCTCTACCAACTGAGCTAAATCTCAGCCCCCTTCCTCAGGATAGGAACTCAATATATATGCTTCTCTTCTTTTCTTCCCATACCACGTCCTGGAAACCAAACTGACTTCATCCAGTTCCTGCCTTAGGGTGATTATATTTCTGTATCTTATTATTCTTAAAAGAAAGAAACTGAAATTGAATCATGGCCTTAATCCTGCTATCTCCTGAACTATTTGATTTAGAACCTGGACACTAAGCTGGCTGATCTCTCCACTTGCTATAAGTAAACAAATGAATCAAAAGGCCTGCTGTGAGGATTCCTCCAGTTTGGGCTGAGATCAGCAGTCAATGAGAACAGTGGTGTGTTCTAGAACTCCTAAGGGTGACTGATTTTTTCCTGAACTTCCCATGGGGAGAATGAGTGAGTGCCCTGTTTTCTATTCAAACCCTAATCATCTCTTTGGGACTTTGAAGCTGGATCAACCTTAAAATGGCCTTCTTATTGATAATTTTTACACAGGCTACTTTGGTTTTTTGTTGTTGTCATTGTTTTTTGTTCTGTTTTGTTTTGTTTTGTTTAACTAGATCTACCCTTCACCTTCACTAATTTTAAGGAAAAATTTACTCAAGTTCAGTGAGGTCCAGGTACTATGGTAGACCTTTTTTAGTGGGGATGAATAAATGACAACTCCTCCCCTCACTCCCACACCCTTTTTCCCCCTTTTCCCTTCCCACACCCAGAGTCAGTTGAGTTAGGCAGCTGTCCTACTGATAGAATGATATTGGAGAACGATGCCAAGTGGCTGAGTGGACTGGCTAGTACCATACTCCTAAGTTAGTTATACTTTCCCAACCAACCATAGGCTGAGGTTTAGCTCAGTTGGAAGAGCACGGCTCTGCACTCTCTGAAGACCTGGGTTCAATCCCCAGAACTTTGAAAATGGGAGAAGGACATGGCAGTCCACTCACAGAAACAACCCTGAGACAATGAGCCATTGAAAACCCTATGAGGATAGCTATGAGTCAGACACACCAATGGCACCCAACAACAATGGCACCCAACAACAACAACAACAACAACAACAACAACAACCATCAATAGAGTGATATTGGAAAATGGTGCCTTAGTCTCCTGGACACAGGGTGTTGCTAACATCATGCTCCCAATTTAGATATTCTTTCCCAACCACCAAATGTGTTACTTCTGAACAATCCCTGAAAACTGACCCTGTGTGTTAGTTGACTGGTAGATTCAAAAGGAGAAGGAGGGAGACAGTGGGCTGAGTATACTAAGCTCCATCTCTCAAAATTGACTATCAGATCCCACTTGGCCTCCTGGCCTGGGGGATTATGCAAAGCAGTGAAGAGGAATCTGGGATATGACTCTACCAACAGGGAACAAAGGCTCCCCCTACATGATGTTTCTGATGGCTAGAACCAGGATTTCCACCCAAGGCTCCTATTAGATAGCTTTTCAGTGCTGTAATAAAATACTCAAGGCAGGCTAAGTTTATGCAATAAAGAGGTTTCCTTAGGTTGCAGCTCTGGAGGCTCAAAGACTTGCATTTTGTGATGGCCTTCTTGCTGGCAGAGTTCTGAAGAAGCATAGGGGTTCACATGACAACAGGCAGGAGATTGCCTGTGTATGAGTGTCTGTGTGGTCTCCCTCCTCTTATGTAGCCAACAGAATTCAATCATGGGGCTCTACCCTAATGAATTTATCTAATCCTAACCACTTCCCAAAGGTCCCATCTCTACATATTATAGTCAGATTAAGTTCCCATGCTCTTATTTAACACCTCACAATGGGGATTAAATGTCAACACATAAAGCCTTGGAGGACACACCCACACGATATCCAAACCATGGCAGCTATGATCACTAAATTGGCATTCATCCCGTAATTCGTATCATGATGTTCTGACAGATAACAGCAGGAGTTCTACACCAAGAAATTAAAACTGAACAAGACTAAGAAACTTGCTCTGTGTCTTGGGGGAGTTCCCCACCATCTCTCTATCCAGTGTATGGGCTATGGGAAGTACCAACGTTGGAAAAGTAAGGATGCCTTTGGTCAGTCTGAACAAAGTATTGCTGTTGGTAGGTGATGTAGAGTTGGGTCCGACTCATACTGACTTTCATAGGGTTTTCAATGACTGATTGTTTCAGGATTGCTTTGGGAGTGGATTGCCACATCCTTCTCCCATTTTCACAGTGCTGAGGATTGAACCAAGGTCCTCAGAGACCGCCGAGCAGCACTGTACAAACTGAGCTAAACCCCAGCACCAAACAAAGCATTGGACAACTTTTTTCAATAATGTGACTAGATTTCCACCCAGGTTGGGTCATAATTAATGATCAGGATTGGTAAGATTCAGCATACAGAATTCACTAATCAAGGTCCAAAGCTAAGAACTCTGGCAAATTCCAAACAGCCAGAACTTTCCATCTTGGGCTTACTGGCATCACGTTGGAGATGGTCACAAACAAAAAGAAGTGAGCTAGTTGTCAGGCACCATGGCACACACCTGTAATCCCAGCAACTCAAGAAGGTGAGGCAGGAGGATCATGAGTTCAAGGCCAGAGGCAGCGTGCACAACTTAGTGAGACCCTGTCTCAAGATAAAAAATAAAAAAGGGTCTAGGAGTGCAGCTCGGTGGTAGAGCACTTGCCTAGCCTGTGTGAGACCCTGGGTTCAATCTGCAGTACTGAAAAAGGAAAAAAAAAAAAAAAAAAAGGAAGTGAGCGGTCCATTTCAAACTCAGTAGTAAACTCTTCTTCCACTGTGCTGGTGAAATGCTCCCTTTGGGATGATGCCCCGCACAGCTGACATGCCATTTACACCAATCGTCCACAAAGGTTGTAGAGGAGAAACGTTCAGTACACAAAAAGAGGTTGTCTCTAGTTCTTATTCTGTAATGCTTTGTGTATCTGTTCATTTCTCCTTGATAAAAGTTATTTTCTTAAGTACCTTAGGGCAGTTTTATTTTTTATGACAGTTTATTATCTTTTTTTTTTTTTTTTTGCAGTACTATGGGTTGAACCCAGGGACTTGCACTTGTGTGCTCTGCAAGTGCTGGACCACTGAGCTACACCCCCAGCCCATTTTTTTACTTTTTGAGACAGGGTCTCACTAAGTCACACACACTGCCTCTGGTCTCGAACTTGCAATCCTCCTGCCTCCACCTCCCAAACCACTGGATTACAGGCGTGAGCCACCGTGCCTGGCTCACATTTTATTATCTTAAAAACTCTAAATTTTCATCTTTCCAAACAGTTAGTGAAGATATGCAGAGTTGGGTAAATTTTGTCTACAACCCATCCAGTTTGCCATGTAATTTCAATTATCAACCTTTCAAAGGAGGTCCCTTAAACAAAAAGGCTTTCTAGAAGGAGTACTAGAAGGGTGTTGAAAATTGGCAAAATAAGCCTTTCTGTGATGCCTTAAGCCTGCAGCCGTAGCCCTGTGGCATCAGATCCCGTTAGATCTCGGAAGCTAAGCAGGGTTGGGCCTGGTTAGTACCTGGATGGGAGACCACCTGGGAACACCAGAAGATGTAGGCTTGGGAGAAGGACCTGGCAACCCCCTCCCAAAAATCAATCTGCCATTGAAAACCCTATGAACAGCAGAGAAGCACTGACAATAGTGTTTCCCCTGTTGTACAGAGGGTCGCTATGAGTCGGATACCAACTCGATGGCACCTAACAACAACAACAACAAGTGATGCCTTAAGTTCCTACCAGACAGATGTGCAGGGCAAGCAGTTCAAATCCCACAGATTGGACAATATCACCTTAAGTCCATGGGCACTCTCCACTGGAATCAGTTAATGGAGGTACAGGTGATGTTAGAGATTAGGGCTCTTGGTGTAGTTGCAAAGTGACCGAAGGGTATCTTCAGTCTCAGCCCATCATTCTCCACCCGCCACCACACCTCCATCCTCACAATTCCTGACACACATCTTTGGTTCTTTATTTACTTCTTTGTTGAGGCAGGGTCTTGCTATTTTACTTTGTAGCCCAGGCTGGCCTCAAACTCACCATCCTCCTGCCTCAGTCTCTCAAGTGCTGGGGTGACAGGTATGTACCATCACGCCCAGCCTACATCTTTGATTCTTGAGATTAGTTCCCATTTCTTTGGCTCACAACTCATATTTGCCCTTCACTAGGAAGCCCCTTTTTTCTTCCCCTCATCTGAGGGCACAGCTGCTCCCCCCAAATTAACTATTCATGATTGCACAACTCTCATGGGCCTGTGTCTACCGAGGTCTTCTGCAAAACCCTCGCCTGTATTACAATCTAGCTGTCATCTGTCTAACTTGATGGCAAACTGACAGAGAACAGGAACTGTGTCTTTTGTTCATTATAGAATTTTTGAGCTAGAAGGAATTTAATGTTAAGAACTTACTGGTGAAAATAAAAATATCATGGAAATACAAAGTTTAACACAGGGTTGCCTAGAAATAGTGGCAGGCAAAGCAGATGATCCACCAGCATAGAGCTGTCTAGTAAATTTCAATATTCACTTGTTCATAGTGGTTCATTGTATTTAAGCCTTACCTTTTGCATGATGTCACAATTGAAGCACTCTTCTTGAACACTAAATGCATAGGTTGTACTTCAAAGATAATCAAATCACTCTTCTGAGAGAGAGAAAATATAAAAACTGAACTTGAGCTCATAAAGAATCCAAAAGATTAGAGCCAGGTGTGGTGGTGCACACCTGTACTCTCAGCCACTTGGGAGGCCACTGGAGGCAGGAGGATCACAGGTTTGAGGCCAGAGGCAGCCTGTGTAACTTGGCAAAACCCTGTGTCAATTTTAAAAATATGGAAGGGGCAGGGATGCAGCGCAGTGGCAGAGTACTTGCAAAGCATGCATGAAGTGCTGGGTTCAGCCTCCTAGCACTGCAAAGAAAATAAAAGGGAAGAATCCAAAAGATTGAATAAGAATGGTTATATCATTGGAAGAAAATAAGCTGGTGAATGGCAGGTTGCCTGCAGCTCTAGCATCAGGGGTGTTACTTTATTTTTGTCAGGGGAGAACATGAAGGCAAACCAACTTGAATATGGTATGAAAGAGTAAACAGAATGGACACTAGCTAGGTGATGTGACTATGACTTTGTTCCAGGTGCAAATGGTTGCCATATATATTTGACAGGGTTCCCTTAAGAAACAAAATACGATGTGGGTTGACCGGTAAATGGCTTGATAGGTAGATAAACAGATTTTGTTGTTGTTGTTGTTGTTGTTGCTGTTGTTGTTGTTAGGTGCCATGGAGTCATGTCTGACTCACAGCGACCCTTATCAGGTTTTCCAATGGCTGATTGTTTTTGGATTGCCTCAGGAGTGGGTTGCCACATCCTTCTCCCATTTTTGTGGTGCTGGGAATCAAACTTGGGACCTCTGAGACTTCAGAGCGGTGCTCTACCAACTGAGCTAAATCCCAGCCCCAGGTAAACAGATAAATATTATTTATTACAAGAAACTGGCTTATGCCATCATGGAGGCTGACAGGATCCAGGATCTTCAGGGTATGTGGGGAAACTGGAGACCCATGAGAGTTGATGGTGTAAGTTCAAGTTTGATGGCCAGTGGGCTTGGGTTCCAGAAGGGCCAATGTTTCAGTTTGAAGACTGGAAAAAGTGAGTGTCCCAGTTCAAAGGGAGGTAGGTGGAAGAACTCTCTTATTTAGGCAAAGATTTTTTTTTTTTTTCAGTTTAGGCCTTCAACTGATTGGATGAGGCCCGTCCGCATTATTGAGAGTGATCTGCTTTACATAGTCTACTAATTTAAATCTTTTCGTGTGTATGTGTGGTACTTGGGGTTGAATGCAGGGCTTTGCATATACTTTGCAAGTGCTCTACCACTGCACTCCCAGCGTAGTTTTAATTCTTTTATTTTTTTGTTTTGAGACAGGGCATCACTAAGTTGTGCAGATTGCCTCTGGTGACCCCCCCTCTCTCAGCCTCCTGAGTCACTGGGATTAGAGGCATGTACCAATGTGTCCAGCTCCAATTTTAATCTTAATCTCATCTCAAAACGCCCTCATAGAAACATCCAGAAGAATGTCTAACCAAATATCTGGGCACCCCATGGCCCAGTCAAGTTGACACATAAAATGAATGATCACACTGTCTTGTATTAAGTTAAATTCATTTACTTCTCCCACCTCCTGAATAACAGATGTTTTCAGGTTCTTTAAAATTGCTTTGCCCAATTGCGTGTTTTCTTTCCAGTGACTTAAATCTCTGTGTTTCTGATCCATGCCTGGTTTGTACTAACACTGACAGACAAAAGTTTCACTTCATCCCCTTGTAAAATTATGGATTGAGTTTTCTAAACATAGATGTGATGAGTCAGCAAATAGGCACTTAACTATCAAATTAAAGTGCTCCTGGATGTCTCTAGATCCCATATTGAAGGGTACACAAAGAATTGTTTCCATTTCGTAAAGTGGGACAGCCATAAATACATCTGTTTTCCTTGAAAACACTTTGTGGTCATATAACATGTTAAAATGTAGTTTATCAAAATAATTTACTTAGTAGATCCACATGGACACACATATCTAGTAAATATTATATTTGTAGAAACATTCTTTTGGTATTGTTGGATGTCACAAAAAGGACATAAAAGATGAGACTTAACTTCCTATTCTGGCTGTGGCTTGAAACAGTTGTTTGACCTTGGACAAATCATTTGCTTCATCTGTAATGACTGTAAGGGGTTCTCAAGTTATGGAAGTTGCTACTTTTATAAAATCAGAGATTATTTCTTCTTTCCAATCATGGTTAACATAAAAGATTAAAAACAAAAAAAAGACCCTATGCATGGAAACAGGAAAAGTATGCATATCTGGAAAACTCTGGAAATTTGCACCATGTTTGGTCCCAAATCAAGTGCAGCATCCTTAAAAAATATTGTTTGAATTAGGTTTCATATCATTTGATCAGAGAAGTCTTTTTTTTTTTTACAGTCTGTGACATTTGTTAATTGTAAGTTGTCACAGTCTTCCCATGCCAATTTTTAAAAAAGATGAATCTATATCCTAACGTATTAGGATAAGTGAGAGCTTTTCTTAGCACTACCTGAGAACGAACTCTATTTTTCATCCTACGGGAGGCTGGATTTGACAGCTAATGGATCTGTTTTGTTCTAAAACTACCATGTGTTCCAAGGCACTTCTTAAGATTTCATCATCTCCATTATGGGTGAGATATATTAATATGTATTCATAATTATTCACCTCCAAGAAAAAAGATAAAAGCACAATTACAATTAGACATAAAAGATGTAATAGTTAAAGAAGCTAAGTGTACGTTTTAGTAAATGAAGAAATTCATAATACACACTGACCCCCTAGCTATATATACAATTTCTCTATCTAAAAATAAGTTTCTTACTGCAACTGCTGCAGTTGCACCATCACGGCTTCTAAATATGGACCCATTAATTCCAGGAGTGGCTTGTACCCCAGAGGTGCATGATCCCTTCAGGCAGGGCTTAGGGACACTGGTGTCTTTTCTAGTCAGAGGCATGCCAATGCTACTGCAGGTACCTGCCAATATTTGAATCTTGAGTTCTGATTTGGCTCCATGCATTATTTTACCCAACTTGTTTGTTCAACCCTTTCTCCAATTCTGTGATCCAATTAAATCTTTCAGGATAAATTGACCTTGACAATCCAAACTCGGTTTATGCCATTTATTGTGCAAAAAAAAGTACCTTATTGATATATAAAATATCAAAACGTAGTTGCCTTTTTGTTTTTTGGTAATTCGTTTATTCTTCATTCTCCAGCTAATTTGGTCCATTAGTCCATGATGTGAGTCCAATAATCTTGTTGTTGTTGTTGTTGTTGTTAGGTGCTGTCGAGTCATGTCTGACTCATAGCAACCCTCATAGGGTTTTCAATGGCAGATTTTTTTTTTTTTCGAGATTGCCTTGGGAGTGTATTGCCACTTCCTTCTCCCATTTTTGAGGTGCTGGGAATCAAACTTGGGACCTCAGAGACTGCAGAGCAGCACTCTACCAACTGAATTAAATCCCAGCCCCCAATAATCTTATTCCTCCCAAATGACATAAACACTCTTTAAGCTGCCTCCAGTGGTACCACTGTTGCGTCCGATCCCGTCGGAAGCTAAGCAGGGTTGGGCCTGGTTAATACTTGGATGGGAGACTGCCTGGGAATACCAGATGCTGTAGGCTTGGGAGAAGGACCCAGCAACCCACTCCCAAAAAACAATCAGCCATTGAAACCTTATGAATAGCAGAGAAGCACAGTAGTGTTTCATCTGTTGTACATAGGGTCACTATGAGTCAGACACCAACTTGATGGCACCTAACTCTTTAAGCTTAAGTTCAGGAAATATTTGCCTTCATGTGGGGAAGCCAGGGAGGTCAGTAGGAAGGCGATTTTGGCCAGATTAAGGGTAAGATTGATTGTTCTGTGAATTTGGTCTACATACGTATACCTAATACAGCTCTAAAATAGGGCTGCTCTGGTGGAAAGGAGAATTTGTTTTCCTCTTTCTCCAAGCTTAGAGCAAGTCTTGGAAGACTCTTGGTGTCATATGCAAGAGCAGCTTAAGGATCCAACAAAGCAGCGGGAAAAAGGAAAGAAGACTCTGTTGGAGTGATGGGATGGCAGCTGGAGGAAGGCTTGCTGTGGTGTCACACTGGCCAATTGCCCTGGAATGGGAATGAATAGGGCCCCGGAGGGTGGTGGAGAGAGGAGAGGAGCATTCCGTGGGGGCAGTGAACTGAGGTAGGGCTATCCTACCCCAGTCAGAGTGGGGGTGGGCTGGTCATCTGGGAAGCGTGTGATTAGGAACTGGGCTGTAGGACGCATGTGATGGACAGACAAAGGCTTTACCGTAGGTTTGCAGAGGGTTGGCGTACTGAAAACAAGATTTATGTCAGATGGTTCTCCAAGCTCTGCAGGAAACCTGAGCAGGTAGAGGAAGGTGGAGAGCAGATCCCCAGCAGGGAAAGTGTTGCCAAAATTGCAGGGATATATGGGAAGGGATGGGTTGGAAGGATGCAAATACTAGATGCTGACATGGACTCGCATTTGTGGGAAGAGACAGAAGGAAGGTGGGCTGGAAGTTGACTCAAAGCTGACAGCCACAGGAACTGAGAGGAAATGCATTTATGCAGCTGTTTGAAGATAGGAAGGAAAGAGCGGGGAGACCAACATTCTGTCTTTTGGAAGGAAGATGCAAATGGCGCTTCACAACCCAGTAGTTCTTCTAACATGAGAATTGCAAAAGAGAGCAAGAGTTTCTTTTCCATGTCACTCAATAAGGATTAGGCCAAACCTCTTGGCAGCAAGATAACTAATTTCACCTGGCCTTAAGCTAGGAAACAGCTACTCAACTCAGGTAGCTCATTAAGAACACCATTTGATATACTTGTTTTCTGCCAAGATATATATATGGATATTCTTTCTCATTCTTGCCTCTCTTTAGGGAAGGGGTGTTATTTGAAAAATTAAATAATTGATTAATAATGATACTTAGGAATAATTGTACATGCAAATAAGACCTTGCCTAAATTCTTTTTGTAATTTCTCATAATGTGTAGAAATATTTCTAAGTTGTAAGCAGGAGAGACGAATGCAAAGCTCAACTATTTTTCATAAGTGCAGAGTTAAGGATAAATATATCAGATACAGGGCTAGGATTTAGCTCAGTTGGTAGAGCCCTGCTCTGCAGTTTCTGAGGTCCCGGGTTGATTCCCAGCACCACAAAAATGGGAGAAGGATGTGGCAATCCACTCCCAAGGCAATCTCAAAACAATCAACCATTGAAAACCCTATCAGGGTCGCTATGAGTCAGATACGACTTGATGGCACCTAACAATAACAACATATCAGATACATCATTCATAGATGGGATACCCCCAGTCTCAACTCCAAGAAATTCTGTTGCCTGGCTGCCCTCCAGTGGGAATGGCCATGTTGATGGGACCCAAGGGCAGCGAATCCATGGCCAGTAACCAGGAAGAGGTTTGCAAAGAGGTTCTGTCCAGGCCAAGACAATGGTGATTAAATAGACTAATCAGATATTTCTCTCTTGGAAATTTTGTTCCTTAGACACTATAAGACCATTGAAACTAATATCTCCATGACTCCAACGTTCAATTCAACCTTTCTGGTTTCTGCTGCTATGTAGACAGAAGCTTCTATAATTACTACTCTTCCTGACCTACGAACAAGATAAGTCAGATCCCTAGACCAGGACTGCCGACAAAGGTGAGTTTCACTGATGTTTACTGGAATCACTTCATCAGAGTCCAAGCCCCAGAGCACAGAGCCATATTTGTGGAACCTTTACCTCTACTTTTATTCCCTCCATCCTTACAACATCAAATAAAGTTCCCAGCTTCAAAATCATCCAAACAATAATGACTACGACATCCGACCATCCTTTATCGATGCATATTTAAGAACACCAGCCACGGCCTTTTTCTCCTGAATGTTGCCAGCATCAATCCCAGAATCAGAGGCCCTGTCCTCCTGAGTGCCATCAAGGAGGGATGCCAGCTGAGGCTCCAATACAGCTAGTTCTAAAGAGAAATGTGCTTTTGTCTGTGGCCTTTTTATCCAGGAGCATAAAGGGGCCCCGTTGCCATCGGCCAATCATTAGAAGAGCAGTTCCGCTGATTGATAGTTCAAGATCCAGCTCTTTCCAATTATCCCAGGTATAATTTACTGATCTTGCTGTCAGCTCAGAGCAATCAGTTTTGTTTTGTTTTGTTTTGTTTTCCTCAAAAGAATTAAACCCTGCCGTGGCTCCCTTTGTCTAGCCATTCAGCCATGGGGACATCTTCTGTCTTCACAGGCCTGACGGGTGAATTGCCTGGTTTGCACTAAACAGCAGTTTTCTGATGCTGCTGTGTTGTTGTTGTTGTTGTTGTTGTTCCAAGAAAGAAATCCTTCATCCTGCCCCAGAGGGAGTGCAAAGTGCCCTCTTGATACTGAGGTCCACCCTACTGCTGTCTGAATCAGCTTTAGTGTTCTGGGGTGTGACCATTACACAGTAGCTCTATGGTGTTAGGAAATAGGCTTCACACACACCTTGGATGAACAGGGGCAAGCTATGGGGATTTCAGAGGAAAAGACAGACTTGTCATGAGTGACTGAATTAGAAAAAGTGTAGAATGCAAATCAAACTACAGAGACATCCCACTTCACTCCAGTAGGATGGCTGCTTTAAAAACAAAACAGAACAATAGAACTGGAGCGGCAAGAATGTGGAGAAATGGGAACTCTCATTCTTTGCTGGTGAGAATGTAAAATGGTGCAGCCCCTATGGAAAAACAGGTTGGCAGATCCTTAAAAAGTTAAACATAGAATTACCCTATTATCTAGCAATTCTACTTCTGGGTGTAGACCCAAAAGAACTGAAAGTAGTGGCTAAAAACAGATACTTGGTATCAATGTTCATAGCAGCATTATTCACAACAGTCAAAAAAATGGAAAAAGCCCTCATGTCTATCAACAGATGAGTGGATGAATAAGATATATATATATATATGGCTGGGATTTAGCTCAGTTGGTAGAGCATTGCTCTGCAGTCTCTGAGGTCCCAAGTTTGATTCCCAGCACTACAAAAATGGGAGAAGGACATGGCAACCCACTCCCAAGGCAATCCCGAAACAATCTGCCATTGAAAACCCTATGAGGGTCGCTATGAGTCGGACACGAGTCGACGGCACCTAACAACACCACCACCACAACTATATATCTATATATCTATATCTATATATATATATAATTATATACATACACACACACATATAGAGAGAGAGAGTATAAAATGGTATATTATTCAGACTTCAAAAAGAATGAAATTCTGATACATATTGCAACATGGATGAAGCTCAAGGACACGCTGAGAAATGTATTATTCTATGGATATGAGGTACTTAGGACAGGTAAATTTATGGATAGAAAATAGAATATAGAGTTTGGGGGCTGAATGGGAGGGGAAACTGGGGAGTCATTTGGTTAATGAATTCAGAGTTTCTGTTTGAGATGATGAAAAATTTTGGGAAACAGACCGAGGTCATGATTGTCCAACACAGCGAATGTATTTTGTGCCACTGAAATGTATACTGTAAATGGTTAAAATGGGAAAAAGTAAAAAGCTGGAAAGGTAAATTTCATCAGCTTGACTCCTTGCTGAGGGCTCAGGCAGCTCAGGTTCATCTAGCGTCTCCTGCCCGTGGGTTTGTAAATGTGTCGTTTTGTTACCTTACAACAGAGTGGACTGGACAGTCTGATTCTGGAACAGGTTTCCCTGGACCCTCCAGACCGCTCACTTCTGCATTGTTGACATACTCCGCAATTCCCAAATGGCTTCATAGATTTTTCCATGTTCAGTCAACTCTTTGTCCATTTTCCTGCCTGCTCTCCTGGGTAAGTAACCTGTGCTGGGGAATGTGCCTCCTCTCTCCCAGAGAAACCTTTTAAAATGAATAAAACATAGGCCTGAGCAACTCAGCCTCCCCTGCTGCTTCTCACCTGCCTATACTATGCGTCTTGTTTCCTCCTGCCCTTGACAAGCACCATGGCGTCGCTCGCACGCTGACTTTGATTCCTGTGAAGTTGAGGATAACAAGCTGTCTGTCAGCCTCATCTCACTAGAGCTTAATTTAGACTCTAATGATTAGCGATGCCATGCTACCCAGGACTGTGCATGTGTCCTTACATCACCCTAGCTGCACACAGATAGCCCTTCACAATGTCACTGCAGAATTAGGACAGGGATGACCAAACAGCCCTGCCATGCTGTTGCCCACCCCTCGCCTGGTTCCTATTTCTGCTGAAGTGTGACCCACAGCCTTGGGGAACTAAAGATAGTGAAGCTCAGTTTTAGCTGTGGTTTGTGCAATTGCTATAAATATGTTGATAGATTTAAAATGTTTTCACTCTCGAAGGAAATAACTGTCAGATTTCTGTGTGCATACTGTGTTAGTCAGCTTTCCATCATTGTAATGAAATACCTGAGACAATTAACTTATAAAGAGAAAAGGTTTATTTTGGCTCGTGGTTTTAGAGGTTCTGATCCATGATCCATTAGTCTCGTTGCTTTGGGCCTGTGGTGAGACAGCACATCATAGGCAAGAATTTATGGTAGAGCAAAACCACTCACATCATGAGCCAGGGAGCAAAAGAGAAGGAGAAAAAGAAGAGTCTGGGGTCCCTCTCCTCTCCTCAAGGGCACACCTCAGTGACCTGAGGGCCTCCTGCCAGGCCTCATCTCCCAGAGTTTCCACCAGCTTCTAATCATGCCACCCTGGAAACTAACTCTTTAAACATAGGCCTTTGGGGGACATTCAAGATCCAAGCCATAACCGGTACCAAATGCTCAAAAAGTTCCTGTTCTACCATATTTGTAAATTAGAAGTGAAAACACGTGTGCCCCAAGAAGCATCAAGCTAACTCCATTTGTCATTTCAGTCTAGATGATTCAGAGCAAGTGACAGTGCTGGGAAATAAGTGTTATAATATAATGAGGGTGCAGCAGAGGCAGCTGTGGAAAACAGAGCAGACACCGACCATGGAAATTCCTTTGCTTTGCACCCTAACTCTTCTGAGGGACTACTTTCCCCTCTCTGGATAAAAGTAAAACAAAACAAACCGCATGAATTTCCAGTGCATTTTTCCTCTCCCTGCTCCCTTCGGGTTCTTCCACAGTGCTATTCTGTAATCTGACAGCAGGAATCTGACAGGTTGGCATCTTTTTGTGTTTGGTGTTTGGCAGTTCTGATATGACACTGGCTTTAATTTAGGCGAGGATTTTTATGCAGAGAGAATGAAGGTTTCAAGGGTGGGTTAGGGGCTGGGATTTAGCTCAGTTGGCAGAGCACCACTCTGCAGTCTCTGAGGTCCCGAGTTCGAGTACCAGCACCGCAAAACTGAGAAAAGGATGTGGCAATCCACTCCCGAGGCAATTCTGAAACAGTCAGCCATTGAAAATCCTATGAGGGTCGCTATGAGTCAGACACAACTTGACTGGCACCTAATAGCAACAGGAGCAACAGCAAGGGTGGGTTAAAGGTACAGCTTTGGGTCAAAATCTAACAGTTGGAGCAAATCTTGTATACTCTACTTCCTTAAGCGACCCTTTGGCCCACTCCTTGAATAACAATTATCCAGGGTCAATGGTACCAAGATGAACAATAAGTCAGTTAGGCCATTCTATGGAGTTGAGATAAGGCTGTATAAGATGTCATCAGACCTACAGGTTTAATGAGAACAGCATGTTTTTTTCTAAATAATCCAACTGAAAACACATTGAAATATGGAATCGAGTCTATTATGAGTTTATACCACGGCTTCTTCACTATATCCGAGGGTAAGTATGAGCATCATAACCTCCATTACCAAGGCACGTATACTCCAGTCAGATTAGAACAACCCCATTCTAGCTTCCAAAGCCTTTCCCTCGTGGAAGAATATGACAGTTCCTAGAAGCCTACACAAATTTCTGGTTTGTGCAATCAGAATTGAATAAAACAATGATGCCCTTTAAATCCAGCCTGACATGGAGAATGGGAAGCAGTCATGCGTGGGGCTGCCACAGCTTAGGTAAGGGTATGGTGGGTGTGCAGAGGTGGCATAGGATGCATGATTACTGCCTCCACCAGCTGGGGATTCTGGTAATCCCTGCTGCACCCTTTCTGGATTCTTATTCCCAGAGGGCATTGCCGGCAGCTGGAGGTGAGCATGGCTGCAGATTCTGTTGCCTTTCCCTGGAAATCATTGCCATTATCTACTGGGGTGGGTACAGAGCCATTCATATCAGCACCACCCTGCATGAACTGCCCATATACGCAGGTGGAAATTATCAGCCTGAGAACAAAGGGAAGCTGGATTCAGATAGCCAGGTTGGGTCTTCCCAATGTTCAGGCCAGAGAATTGGCTCAGGGTACACAGAGAGTACTTGAACCTGAAATCCTTGGAATTCTTTTTTTTTTTCTTTTTCCCCTGGTACTGAGGATTAAACTCAGGGCCTCACACTTGCATGCTTTGCAAGTGCTGGACCACTGAGCTGCCCTCTCGGCTCATTTCTTTCCTTTTTTTTTTTTTTTTTGAGACAAGTTCTCACTAAATTACGCAGACTGCCTCTGGTCTCGAACTTGTGATCCTCCTGCCTCCGCCTCCTGAGCCGCTGAGATTACAGGCATGCACCACCGCGCCTGGCTTAAATTCCTGGAACTTTTAGTGAGTTTAGAACATGCTCACATTACTTTCAGCTTGGCCAAGTACTGCTTGGCACTTTCCCATTAAATGGAGGAGAAAAGGTGAAAAGCAGAGAAATACTGTCCTAGCCATGGGTACAAGGCGTGTCAACATCCAAAGAAAGAGTCATGCAGATCTACGGCCTGGAAAAACAACCCTTCCTTTAGCATCAGATGGCTACGTGGTCCATACCATTCTTTGTGAAGATTTCCAGCATGTTTGTTCACCCTCTTGTCATTGGGCCAAAACTATTCTTCTAAATTCCAAAATCTCACTTTGACTACCCTCTTCACACACAAGCGTCACATATATATGTGCACAGGCACACACACAGAGAGCCAAAGGCTTAGTCTAAGGTCTGAGATGTCATATTTCATGTTGAATAAGAGTCTTCCTAATAGCTGGGCATGATGGCACATGCCTGTAATCCCAGGTGGTTTGGGAGGTGGAGGCAGGAGGAGCGCAAGTTAGAGACAGAGGCAGTCTGCCTAATTTGGTGAGACTCTGTCTCAAAATAGTAAATTATATAGGCTGGAGGCGCAGCTCAGTGGTCCAGCGAAGTCCTGGGTTCAACCCCCAGTACCACCCCCCCCCCACACACACACAGAGTCTTCTATTAAAGTTGGAATCTTGTGCTGTCCACATTTCCTGGAAGAATGAAGATGGCTCTAAATATCCTGCCTTTCTGGGTATGTTGATGAAATACTTTATGGTATTTCAATAACATTAAGGAAATTTGGGGCTAAGGTTTAGCTCAGTTGGTAGAGTGCTGCTTTGTACTCTTGGAGGCCCTGGGTTCGAACCCCAGCCCTGAAAAAATGGGAGAAGGATTTGGCAATCCACTCCAGAAGCAATCCCCAAACAATCAGTCATAGAAAACCCTATGCATCAGGCACAACTCAACAGCACCTAACAACAACAAAGGAGATCTATTCCTTTCTTTTTAACCTGAAAATGCACGTTATTTGTAATACTATTATTCTATCAGAAAATAAAGAAGGAAGGAAGGAAAGAGGGGAGAAAGGAAGGAAGGGAGGGAGGAAAGAAGGGAAGAAGAGAGAGGAAAGAAACTACAATCTTGTTTTTCAATTAAAAGGCTAAGTGAAAGGTCCTTTCTAAAAATTTTTAATCATTTTATTTCTGTAACATTTTTTTCCTACAAAAAGCAAGTGAATATAGAAAGAGTTTCCTCCTGTGATTCTCAACAAATGAGGGAACTGTGCTTATAAGTTACATTTAGCCCTCAGAACCTGAAGCTCCCTCTCGGTTACAGAGCGCTATGGCATGCCAGGTACTTCGCACTGCTCTCTGTCATTCTCATGAGCTTCAGGCAGAATGAGCAGCAGAATAGCTAGTATTTATGGAAAGTCAACGCTGACCTGAAGGCCTTCATGTAATCTCTCATTTGATCCTTGTAACCGGGCTGTAGTTCGTGACCACATAAAGGAACAGGCACGGAGAACTGAACCGATCTGCCTAGAGAAACACAGAGTGGCAGCATTGCGAGCCGGTCCACACCTGACTCCGAAGCCTGTGCACTTCTCCCTCAAAGTTATGTTGCCTCTTGACGTGCAGAGAAATTGGAAAGAAACTCTTTCCTGTGAATACACTCAGCTCCCCAAATGGGGCAGCCAATGCTTTGTGGCAAAGGGATTTACAGACCAAAGCAACAGACATTACTAGGAGCACCCGCTAGTATCAAACTGTTACTGCAACTGGTCCCAGGCTGTGGCTCTCAAATTTTGGGGCACATGGGAATCAGAGGACCTATTTAAAAATGCAGATTTCTCAGCCCCAAGGCTGTGTTCCTAAGCACTAACCACTCATTACTAACTGCTTTTCCCCCCAAGAGTCCATAAACTTATTGAATCATATTTTAATGGTTTATCTTGTGAATATAGGCTGGGATTTAGCTCAGTTGGTAGAGCGCTGCGCTGCAATCTCTGAGGTTCCGAGTTCAATTCCCAGCACCGCAAAAATGGGAGAAGGGTCTGGCAATCCACTCCCAAGGCAATCCCGAAACAGTCAGCCATTGAAAACCCTATGAGGGTCACTATGAGTTGGATACCAGCTCAACGGCACCTAACAACAACAACAACAATCTTGTGAATGGCAGGTGTCATCAGGCATGCTGCCCTTAGGAGCCTATAATCTGGTAGGCTAAATGAGATCTTCGTGCATATAGATAAGCTGTGGGAATGCATACACTGGCATTGAGATATTAGTAGAAATATTCTTAAAATAGCAGGGAACACAAAATAAATCACGTAACCTGGAAAATAAGAATGTTAAATAAACACTTATTACCTAGCAGCAGAGGGTATTAATTGTGAGTGAAAGATGATTCATGGCCTTTTACTTGAATGCCACATGTATTGGTTACTTTTGTGTTGCCATGACCAGAACACCTTACAAAACAATTTAATGGAGGAAGGACTTATTTTAGCTCACGGTTTTAGAGGGTTCAGTCTATGGTCCCTTGGCCCCTTGTGCTTAGGCAGAACATCATCAGGGTAGGAGTGTGTGCCAGAAGCTGTTCTTCACTTCTTAGCAGACGGGAGGCAGACAGAAGGGGAAGCTGGTGCTCTGCTGGCTTTCTCCTTTCCCCACTTTTCTTCCATCTGGGCTGGGCCTCCAGCCCATGGGATGGGGCTTCCCATCTTGGGGCGGGGGTCTTCCCCCCTCAGTTAATCCTCTCTGGAAACACCCTCACAGGCACACCTAGAGATGAGCCTCACTGCCTCCCATGAGATTCTAAATCTAGTCAAGTTGACAGTAAAGAGTAATGATCACATCAGATATGTAATTATAATGCTAGCCTCAGGCATCTTCCTTCCCAAAGGAGAGGAAAACATTCTGTTTTCCCAAGGCAATGACGTGTTACTATCTATGGAATTCCTTTCATCGTCTTTATCGTTGTTGTTATTAGGTGCCTTTAGTCAGTGTCTTTGTCTTAGTATTTAAAATCTGTTTGTAAGAAATCTGCCTTTTGATTTTTAAATATACTCTCTTAAACATAATTATGGTTGTTGGTGTTGTTAGATGTCTTTGGTGTCCAACTCATAGCGACCCTAGGTACAATAGGCAAAACACTATTGTTAGTGCCTCTCTGCTATTCATAGGGTTTTTGATGGCTGAATGTTCTGTGAGAATGGGTTGCCTGCCAGGTCCTTCTCCCAAGCCTACAGTACCTGATATCCCCAGGTGGTCTCCCATCCAAGTACTAACCAGGCTCCATGTTGCTTAGCTTCTGAGACCTGATGGAATCGGACACCACAGGGGTACAGCTGCAGGCCAATGTTGTTAGGTGCTGTAATTATTAAGACCTTAACATTGTACACCAGGTGGCTAGAAAGTGCCTTTTCATCCTACAATTGCTTCAGCATTAGAAGACTCAGTCCCCACAGCCTTCAGTGTCACCAGCTTTGGAAATTCCCCACCTGCCAGTCCTGGCTCTTACCACAGCTCATTAGGAAAAATTTGTAGCAGTAAAATCAACAAAAGTAATAATAACATGGGAACAATGAATTGTGAAGTAGCAGCAAAGAATTAGTAACTGGGAAACAGTCTACATTTTTAATTAATCCTTTAAAACATAAAATCCATCATAACCTTATATTTAGTGGTACCTTGTCTACTGATATACAGGTTGGCCCCTGATATGAAATACAGGTGGCCTTTGACCAGGAATAAAGCAGTGTACTCTAGAAGAGATATTCAATTTGTTTATGAATGGCATCTGTTCCAAGAATATATAATGTTATGGTTCCATTGTATGTAGTACAGCAGCAGTCCCCAACCTTTTTGGCACCAGTGACCAGTTTCATGGAAGACAATTTTTGCATGGGTGAAGGTAGAAATGGTTTTGCGAAATGAACAGATAGAGAGTGACTATAAATACAGATGAAGTTTCATTGGCTCACCATTGTTCACCTCCTGCTGTGTGGCCCAGTTCCTAAGAGTCCACAGACTATTACTGGGTCTGTGGCTCAGGGATTGGGGACCCCTGCTGTACAGAGAAGGAAAAAGAAATATGGGTGAATTTAATGCTACATCTGTGAGTAGTTAGTTATGGTAAACTCCAGGTATTTGGTGTTTTCAGCAAAAGTTCCAATTCACATTCCTGGCATCAAGAACTATAGGGAAGACTGTAAAACTACATAGACCAAAGAAATAATAGTTTGGAAAACTAGTTTGGAAAAAGTGAACATTGCATGCAGTTCCCTGCTGACTTAAAAATTTCATTAAATGAGTCCCTTGATGAGGACATTGCTGCAGGTGCCCATGTGCAGATGAAGGCCGTGTGAAGAAATGAGATTTCTGGTGGGAGCTTATCAGTCCTAATTGAAAAATATGCACTAGGTTGTCAGGAGAGGATGGGAGGAAGTGCAGCAAAGGAAACATTGCCACAGTTACCCAGGAACTTAGAGACACTAATTGTTCCAGCTAGATAAGACACTGGTTTTGGACTATCGTTGTTATTTTTGAACTACTGCTGATGAAAGCTTACGTTCATTTGATTGATTACCTTTGCTCAGTCATATTTCATTCATTTTGATTAGCTGCCTTTCTACAAACCACTAATCAACTTTTTTGGCCTGTCTTTTTTGCATGTTTTGACATTATTTGCTTTCAGAAATTTTGATTTTTTTGTTGGATTAAACAGAGGTGCAAAAAGCATGCAATCTGCTTGATATATATATATATATATATATATATGTATATATATGTATGTATGTGTGTATATATATATGTATGTATGTATGTGTATATATATATATAAACTCATATATATATATATATATATATATATATATATATATATATATATATAAAAAACTCAATGTGCTAGTCTTTTAGGTACCTCAAATATATATATTTGAGGTACCTAAAAGACTAGCACATTGAGTTTTAAGAGAGGAAGTTGAATTTAAGGTAGAACACGAAAAGAGCAAAAATAACATGCCATACAAATTGAAAGCAAAATGGCAAAGACATCAAAAGCAGGACATTTCCTTCCTTCCCTCCTTCTCCTTCCTTCTTCCTCTCTCTCTCTCTCTCTCTCTCTCTCTCTCTTTCTTTCTTTGCTATGGGGCTGAACCAGGAGGGCCTTGTGCATACTTTGCAAGCACTCTACCACTGAGCTGCCCCTCAAGCCCTATTTTTATTTTATTTTTTTAATCTTGAGACAGAGTCTTATTACATTAGACAGGCTGCCTCTGACCTCGAATTTGTGACCCTCCTGCCTCTGCCTCCCAAGTTGCCAGGATTACAGGTGTGCACCCCTATGTGCAGTGTGGTCAGAACATTTTCTAAAAGTATTGGTCAGCTTTTCTTTCCTTTCGGTAACCTGACTGGTGTTGTTGTTGTTAGGTGTCATCAAGTCAGGTCCAACTCACAGTGACCCTATCTACAACAGAACAAAACATTCCCTGATTCTGTGCCAGGCACACAATCTTTTTTGTTTAAGCCCTTGTGGCAGATACTGTGTGGATCCATTAAGGTGAGGGTTTTCCTTTTCTTGTTGACCTGCCACTCTCCCAAACACGATGTTCTTTTTCAGGTATTGGTCCCTCCTGACCACATTTCCAAACTATATAAGGTGCAGTCTAGCCATCCTTGCTTCCAAAGAGTACTCTAGTTGCACTTCTTCTAGGATCAATCTGTTGGTTCTTTTGGCAGTCCATGGTATATTCAATATTCTTTTCCAACACCATAATTCAAAAGCATCAATTCTTCTCCTGTCTCCCTTATTCGATGTCCAGCTTTCACAACCATATGATGCAATTGAAAATACCATGACATGAGTCAGGCAAACCTTTGTCTTCAATGTAGTGACTTCTTCTTTACTTTTCAATACTTTAACGAGGTCTTTTGTCCCAGCTTTTCCCAATGCAATGAGTCTTTTGACAAGGCTGGGATTTAGCTCAGTTGGTAGAATGCTGTTCTGCACTCTCTGAGGCCCTGGGCTGGATCCCCAGCACTGCAAAGTGGGAGAAGGATGTGGCAATCTGCTCCTGAAGTAATTCAAAAACAATTGGCCATTAAAAACCCTATGAACAGCAGAGAAACCGGACATGGCACAGTGTCGGGAGTGTTTTGTTCTATTGTACATAGGGTCACTATAAGTTAGACCCAACTTAATGACACCTAACAACAACAAAAGGCATTTAAATGCTTACCACAGAAACCAGAGTGAATGCAGAAACCAGTGTAAATTCCCCCACATCTGTTAGTTTGCCTTACTATAGGGGCTTGCATGTTGCTGTGATGCTGAAAGCTGTGCCATCAGTATTACAGATACCAGCAGGGTCACCCATGGTGGACAGGTTTCAGCTAAGCTTCCTGACTAAGATGAGTAGGGAGTAGGACCTTGCAGCCCACTTCCTAAACAATTAACCTGATTGGTAGCTAGGCCTTAATTTAAGAATTTTCCCCCTTCGGTGCTGAAGTTGAACCCAGGGCTTCACACTTACTAAGCAGTACCCTACCACTGAGTTACACCTCTAACCCTGAGTCTTAATTTATAAAGGTGACTGACTGACACACGAGAGGATGATGCTACTGAAAGAAAAGATTAGGATAAGAGGTTCAGCATGCCGTCTATGGTCACAGGGGAAGCTCTGGAGGCCCTGGGAGGCAGGTGGAGTGAGCAGAAGCCTAGTCGTCCGTCTTTCCTGGGATTTCTCTCTGGAAGTCTTGGCAGGGGAGACAGATGAGACGGGCTAGTTTGCATAATTCTGGGAAGATTAGGGGAGCAGTTGTCCCTAGTTGTCTGGTACCTTTCCCTGGGTTGACTTAGTGCAGGGAAAATATTGGCTAGGTATTCAAGAGCTGGTAAAGGGCCCCGACCACAGGGGAGATATAAACAACGGTTTTATTCAGCTGTCATTGCTATGTTGTTGTTGTTGTTAGGTGCCATCGAGTCATGTCCGACTCAAAGTGACCCTCATAGGGTTTTCATTGGCAGATTGTTTCAGGATAGCTTTAGGAGTGGGTTGCCACGTATTTCTCCCATTTTTGCGGTGCTGGGAATTGAACTCAGCATCTCAGAGGCTGCAGAGTGGTGCTCTACCAACTGAGCTAAATCCCAGCCCGTCATTGCTATAGTAGAACCCAAACCAAACCAACGTATGGAGAAAAGAGATATATGGAGGGCCCGCAGATGTTAGACCAGCCAATAATGCTGGTGGAGCAGTTGTGGCATTGGCAGGAGGCAGGGCCATGGCAGACCACCTTACACCTGTGTGAGCAGGAAGCGGAGCAAGACCTGAGCCTGAAGTACAGGGAAAAAACTCCCAGAGGCCCACCCCCACTGACACCACTTCCACAAAGCTAAGACCCACTTCCCAAAGTTCCATGACTTCCAACTTCCACCAATAGCATCATCAGCTGGGGACCAAATAGAATGTGAAAGCACATGACCTTCTGAGACCCTTTATAATCAGACCATGGCAACTTAGGCTATTAGTTTGGCCCTGTGACTAATAGATGTCAAACAGACAAATACAGACCCTAAGAAAACACAGGACAAAGATGAACAATCCCTTCCACCAGGAACTCAGAATCTAGTAGCTAAATCAAGTATTTATGCCAATAAAGCAAATTCAAATGCATCCAAAGTATATATGATAAATGCTATGCCTGCAACTGGCTATGCTTTGGACCCAACTGTCTCCTAAAGGCTCATGTACTTAAGGCTGTGGTGCTGTTGGGAGGTGGAGGACCATTTTGGAGGTTGGGCTAGTGGAAGGAAGTTAGGTTACAGGGAACAGGCCCTGGAAGAAGACTCTGGGGTCCTGGCCCCTCTCTTTTCTGCTTCCTGGCCACCATGAGGGGAACAGCTTTGTGGCACCATGTCTCCTTCCCATTATGTTCTGCCTGGCCACAGGCCAGAAAGCAACAGAACCAACCGATGATGAACTGAAGCCTCTGAACCTGTGAGCCAAAATAAACCTTTCCTACACCTTAGCTGACCATCTCAGGTTGCAGCTGTCACAGCAACGGAAAGCACACGACTTAAAACGTGATGGAAGTTTTAAGGAAGCAAACAAGTAATGGGATGGAAAGTCGGTTTTTTTTTTTAATGGGAAATTTATATTGTTTTCAATACTTGACTAGAATAACTACTTCAAAGTCATGCAACCTTGTTAATACATGCTCCTCTCATGCACATGGAAGGAAAGAAATCAAAGTCTAGCCCAGGGCCTGGCCCATTAGAAATGTTAAACTTAATTCTCACGTCTCTCTCCCAACTTGACAATATTTTATGTCTTGCTATTCATCACTGATTTTATAAAGGCCTGCTGTATCCTTCTTTTCCTAGATGGAAGCATTCTTTTCACTATTACTGTTGGTAACCAACTTGGATCATAGTTGTTCACAGTTTTGTTGTTTGTTTGCAGTGCTGGGGATCAAACCCAGGGGCTTGTGCATGCCAGACAAATACTCGAATACTGAGCTGTACCCCCAATCCAGTTGTTTATGTATTTCCCATTTTAACAACAAGGTCACATGGGGTTTTAAAAATACCTGAGTTAATTATAATTCATTCATGTTTTATTAGTGTGTGATGGAGGGAGACACAGGTAGGGGTGCTCAGGTCTGGACCCCTTGGATAGTTGTGCCTCTGCTGGAAGCCACATTAACATCTCCCTGTGTCAACAGGACCCCAGCCAGGTACTGTCATTCCCTATAGGGGATCACCACAGAGAAGAGTTCCTTATGAATCTGGAAAAGAATTATAGAGTGCAGGCTGGGGGTGCTTGGCAGGGTCTATCTGCTCCTAGTAAACAGCAACCCTTTGTTATGATCAGCGGTGGTAGGGGTTGGGAGAGAAACAGAGAAGCTGTTTTCTATTCATGTGGTGCCCTATGTAGGGAAAAAGCTGACACAAAGATAGTAGTTACAATAATAATTAAGAACAAATTTGATTTTTCATTTTTTTTAGTACTAGGGGTTGAAACCTGGGCCTCATGTATATTGCTCCCCTGAGCTGCACCCCCAGCCTCCTTTTTATTTTTTATTTTGAGTCAGGGTCTCATTAAGTTGTGCAGATTGCCTCTGGCCTCAAACTCACAACCTTGTTGCCTCAGCCTCCTGAATCTCTAGGATTACAGGCCTGTGTGTCACCACACCAAGTTTTAAAACAAAACAAAACAAAGGGATTTTTTCTTATGCAATAGCCATGCAGATTCAGTCTCTTCAGAGTGAAAGTATATGATTGAGAAGTGTTTCCCTTTTTCTAAGCCCCCAGGATTGTAAATTTTGTTTCAGTGTCAAATCTAAGGCAACAGCTGCCAAGTATCTACTACAATTGATTCATGAATGTCGTTGCCTTGTTCTTCTGTATCACTACACAATGATGTCAGTTGCTACTGTATCTGGAGTGTGCACTAAGTGCCAATCATTCTGTTACTTTCTGGACAAATGTTACTTCCATTTCTTGCCTTCTATCCTTGTTTCTCAAACTTTACTATGTAGGAATCATTCAGGCATTAACTAAGGTATGGATTTTAGAATCTCATCCAGGCAAATTAGAAATTCCCATTGTGTCCATTGGTAATGAAACCCAGAAATCTGACCATTAGTCAGCTCCCCTCTGTTGATCCTGTAATAGGAGGTTCATGGCATACAATTTGGGAAATATGTCTAATTCATGGTTAAAAATTATTAGGCAAGACAGCCTGCGAATTAATATAAAGTACATCAATATCTGAAAACATCTTTTATTACAACTTTTTGACATAAAATCCTTTCTAGTTTTTGTATAACCCTCATTGTTTGACTTTTCAGAACAAGTCAACAAGAGGGACTTCAAGGTTTTATCTACAGCACTGATCTTTTTAAAAAAATATGAAAACTGAGAGTGTTTTTACAGACTAACGCAACAAAGTCAAGGAATATCTAAGTCAACTAAAGGAAACTTTATAGTCATCAAAGAAAGGCCCTAAAGGAAGGAGCAAGGAGGTTTGTTCCAGGTCCTTAAAAAAAGCAGTCAGTTAATGAGTTCTATCTTTTTTTTTTTTTCCCTTAAGCATTCTTTCTCTGGTCATTGCACATCTGCCCCATGAGTCAATCGTCCGAGTTCCTTCCTGAGTCTGTGAAATCCCTTGTCTAGGACTCAGAGGAAGGCGGGGACATTGGGCATCCGGGCTGGGTCCCAGCCCATGTTCCCAGGGCTGTGCTACACTTCTAACATTATCAGGCTAAAAGTGGTTTTCCATGATATTTCATAGTTTACATCATATAAGCAATAAGTATTTTTTTTTCTGGTGTTGTAGTATCCTAACCTTGAGTAGGTGGGAGAATGGTTGTGAAGTGGTCGGAAAGTGGATGGTGCTTGGGAGATTAGGAGGTTAGGACAAGGCATACCATTTCTCTTATGGTCAAAAGAAAACATCCACATGGAAGGAAAGAAATCAAAGTCTGTTTTCTGAGTTACCAAGAAGAAACGTCCTCTTTTCTAAAGCCATAATCACAAACATATTTGTGTATATATGTTGTTGCTGTTGTTAGGTGTTGTTGAGTTGGTATTCGACTCATAGTGACCCTATATACAACAGGTAAAACACTATTGTCAGTGCTTCTCTGCTGTTCATAGGGTTTTCAATGGCAGATTGAGTTTTGGGTGTGGATTGTTGGGTCCGTCTCCTAAGCCTACAGCACCTGGTGTTCCCAGGCAGTCTCCCATCCAAGTAGTAACCAGGCCCGACCTTGCTTAGCTTCCAAGATCTGACGGGATTGGATGCCACAGGGCTATGGCTATAGGCGTGTGTGTGTGTGTGTGTGTGTGTGTGTGTGTGTGTGTGTGTGTATGTATATTCATATATGGGTGTGTATAAGATACATAGACTGCATGTTTATATCCATATAGATATTTATTTATATATGTCTGTTTTCCTCTATCTCCTGCTCACCATCCCAACTCTGTGCACTGGTAACCAGTGTGGAAATTGGCCAAATGGATTTTCTTGCTATTTTCATCTTCATTTGTCTTTTTACATTTACTGTTGTTGTTGTTAGGTGCTGTAGAGTCAGGTACAACCCATAGCAACCCTCATAGGGTTTTCAATGGCTCATTGTTTCAAGGTTGCTTTGGGAGTGAATTGCCACATCCTTCTCCCATCTTTGCATTGCTGGGAATCAAACCCCAGGGTCTCAGAGAATGCAAAGTGGTGCTCTACCAGGTGAGCTAAATCCCAGCCCCTTTTTACATTTACAATTCAGATCATCACCCCATTACACTCAGGCATCTTTTCAACCTTATGTAACCTCCTTCCTCTTTGTAATTCTATTCCCAGATCTTCAGAAATGTCTTCCACCTCTGTCCTTGACCCCAGCACCTTCTTCTCTGCTAACTTTTTTCCCCTTCTGTTTCTCTATTTGAAATGGTTTTGGTCATGGCTGGAAGGCATCACAGCAGGGCTAGTGATACATGAGTACTGAGCAAATAGGCAAGGCAAGCATTTTCAAAGGAGGTCATCATGATAAAGAGCAAGGGTCAAGAAACCACAACAGTTTTTGAAATTGTGAAGTCATCTATTGTTTTGAATCTCCAGTATTTAAATCTCACTACCTTCCCCTAGTTAAATTTGTCTTGTCAACCTCCCTGCTGAAACACAGTTTCTTATTGAACTTTATTTTGTTTGACTTAGCTTCTTTCCTAGAATCACATCAATGTTGTTTTCTACTTCAGTTCTCCAGTATTTTAGCTACATTATAAAACTTCTGTGGGTTTGGCCCAGAAACCCAACAATATAACATTGTTCTATGGGGGAAACAAGGTCTAATCTCAATTTACTAGCTGATAAATTGTCTTGCAGGAACATTGGAGTCTGTATGTGTCTGGTATATATAAATAAGTGTATATGTACATATAGACACAGGCAGCTTGTGTATTTTATACACATGCATATACATTTATATACATACATTTGTGCTTACTTTTTTTTTTTCAGTACTTCGAGGTTGAAACCAGGATCTCACACATGCTTTGCGAGTGCTCTATTGCTTGGATGCACCCCTAGCCCATTGTTTATTTTTTATTTTGAGTCACAGTCTTACTAATTTACACAGGCTGTCTTTGGCCTCAAATTTACAATCCTCCTGCCTCTGCCTCCTGAATTGCTCAGGTTACAGGCATGAGCCAACACGCCCAGCCTTATGATTATGTTTTTAGAAAAGGCACCTATAAATGCTCCACAACAACAAGCATTTATTTCGTTGAATTGGCAAGTTGAAGAGAAACAGGGATTGTATATGTTGCCGAAGCACTCTGTGGACGATGCCTTTATGGTAAGAAGTCATAACACAATTGTTAATAACCGACTCCATAGAAAAGTCTTCTGTGTTTCACTTTGCTTTAAAAAAATTTTTCCTTATCTGATTTCTTCAGCCTGGAGATGATGTTTGTGTCTCTACCTAGCCACAACCCACTTGTTCTTCATGCTATTAGCCAGTTTTCCTTGGTGCTTTCAGTCTAAACAGCACCCTTACTACAGATATTAGTGGTAGTAGCTGCTATTTTCTGCCTTCTTAATATATGCCCAAATTATTCCTGAAACAATCCCAAAACAATCAGCCAGCAAAAACCCTATGAATTACAGAGAGGCACTGACATAGTGCTGGGCATGCCATAGTGTCAGGGAGTGTTTCATTCTGTTGTACACTGGGCCGCCATGAGTCAGACCTGACTTGATGACACCTAACAACAACAAAAAGAAGCCATGATCTCACGTAATTCTCTTAATTCTCATGACGGTCCCATGAGTGAGTTTTGTCAGCCTCATTTTGTTAGAGGGGAAACTGAGGCTAACAGAAGTAACATCTAGAACGTTGCAAAAGCAGCCAAGATTAGGATCCAAGTTACCTGCCTTGAGAGCCACTGATCATGTTGCTGGCTCCCTTCTAGCTTCTGTAGATGTACTTTTAATGATACACAATACAGCACTTGGTTATATTGTTTTTTTCTTTTCCAACATAAGTATGATTGGTTTTCTTCTCTCTCTGTATTAGATTATATAGTGTTTTTGACTTTTTTGTTCAGTTAGGTTATATGCTCCTTTCAGGTGCATATAAATTCTCAGACATGAAGTGAATGTAAAAATTTTTAGTCATTATTGGTGTTAATGACAGCAAACATAATCCTAAACAGCACAGTGTAGCTAAAGAATTTTCTGAAACCTTGGTTTTGCAGGGACACTGGCCGGCTATGCCACCCCTTTTTGTCTTGGGGACTTAGCCAATACTCCAGGTCTCTCTCCCACTCTCTAGTAAAATTTAACATTTTGTGTCTTCTCTCTGTCAGCTACAATCTGACAATTTTTACTCTTGAGCAGCTTAACTGGGCAGCAGCTTAAACTTTCTGCCCCTTAACTGCTGTATGGAATGGGTCTGGGGTCAGGAAATGTTTGGTCCCTTTGAAGTCTCTCACTGTTCTCCTCCTATTCGCTCCACCCTCAACCTTTAGGCAAATTCTACTCCAGGTTTCAATTTCCTCATCTGCCACCTTCAGAGAAGATAGATTCCTTGATTTCTAAGGTTCCTGCCAGGGCTGTACTTAAGACTCTAAGTGCTTTTGTTTAATTTTCTTTCAGTACTGGCAGTTGAACCCAGGGCCTCATACATGCTAGACAAGTGCTCTACCACTGGGCCACACCTGGAAGTGGTTGTTGTTTGTTGTTAGGTGCTGTTGAGTCGTTATCCGACTCATAGCGACCCTCATAGAGTTTTCAATGGCATTTTGTTTCGGGATTGCCTTGGGAGTGGATTGCCAAGTCCTTCTCCCATTTTTGTGGTGCTGGGAATTGAACTCAGGACCTCAGAGACTGCAGCGCAGCACTCTACCAACTGAGCTAAATCCCAGCCCACACCTCGAAGCTCCTTTTAAAATTTTTTATCTTGAGACAGAGACCTGCTAAATTGCACAGGCTGCCTCTGGCCTTGAACTCACCATCCTCTGGCTTCCACCTCCCAAACAGCTAGGATTACAGGCCTACACCACCACACCTGGCACTAAAATGTTGTTTAAGTAAGTCCCAAACTCACAGCTGTTGTCACCCTCATCGTTTTCTGCTTTACATGCCATCCGTCATCATTGTGCGCGCGTGTCTGTGCTCTGTGTGCATTTTCGGGTATGTGCGTACACACCTCTGTTCCTGTGTACCTGTGTGACTGTATATGGGCTTTGTGCATCAGTGTTTGATTGTATATGACTGTGTGTATCCATGTGTGCTTCTGAGCCTCTGGGTGCATGGGAACATTCGCTTAGGGTTGACATGGCCCAAACGCAAATGACTGGAGAAAAGGAAAGGGTGGCCAGCCCACCTGCGCTTTCTGCGGGGGATTCGCTCTGCCTAATGTCTGTGGCGCGCGCACTGGGCTTTTTAACCAGGTGCCGCCCTCTCGCGCCAAGTGCTTGAGTGTGGAGGCGGCTGGGCGGTGGGCGGGGAGAGCTGGGGGGTGGGCGGGCCGAGGCT
>VMDO01002646.1:0-114975 GCA_007922755.1 Pedetes capensis
ATATATATATATATATATATGGCTGAGATGTAGCTCAGTTGTTAGAGCGCTGCACTGCAGTCTCTGAGGTCCCGAGTTCAATTCCCAGCACCGCAAAAATGGGAGAAGGACCTGGCAATCCACTTCCAAGGCAATCCCGAAACAGTCAGCCATTGAAAACCCTATGACGGTCGCTATGAGTCGGATACCAACTCGATGGTGCCTAACAACAACAACAACAACATACATATATATATACATATATAGGGCTGGGATTTAGCTCAGTTTTTAGAGCGCTGTGCTGCGGTCTCTGAGGACTGGAGTTCAATTCCCAGCACTTCAAAACTGGGAGAAGGGCCTGGCAATCCACTCCCAAGGCAGTCCCGAAACAGTCAGCCATTGAAAACCCTGTGAGGGTCACTATGAGTCAGATACTGACTGGACGGCACCTAACAACAACAACATATACATATACATACTTATATTATATATATATATATATATATATATATATATATATATATATATATATATACACACACACACACACACACATATGTATGTATGTATATATGTATGTGTGTGTGTGTGTGTGTGTGTAGTTAGGTACCATCAAGTTGGTGTCAGACTCACAGCGATCCTATGTACAGCAGATGAAACACTATTGTCAAGTTTCTGTGCTATTCATAGGGTTTTCAGTGGCAGACTTTTTGGGGGGCAGGAAATGGGTTGCCAAGTCCTTGTCCCTAATCCTACAGCATCTGATGTTCCTAGGCAGTCTCTCATCCAAGTACCAACCAGGCCCAGCCCTGCTTAGCTTCTGAGATCTGATGGGATCAGACACCATAGTAGAATGGCTACAGGTATATATATATATTTGTTGTTGTTGTTATGAGCCATTGAGTCGGTGTCCAACTCATAGCAGCCATACTTACTACAGGCCAAACACTATTGTTAGTGTTTCTCTGATATTCATAGGGTTTTCAATGGCTGATTGTTTTTTGGGAGTGGATTGTCAGGTCCTCCTCTCAAGCCTACAGCACCTGGTATTCCCAGGTGATCTCCCACCCAAGCACCCAAGTACTGACCAGGCCCGACCTTGTTTAGCTACTGAGATCTGACCAGATAGAATGCCACAGTGGTACGGATATATAGATATAGATATAGATATAGATATAGATATAGATATATAGATATATATAGATATATAGATATAGATAGATAGATAGATAGATATCTCCACACACACTTACACACACACATAGATAGATAGATAGATCTGATATATATATATTATCAAAACTTTGAGTAATTTCCACTGCCATCAAAATTTCCTTTCTGATGATATATGTGTGTGTGTGTATCATATATACATATATACAGGGCTGGGATTTAGCTCAGTTGGTAGAGCACTGCTCTGCAGTCTCTGAGGTCCCGAGTTAAATTCCCAGCACCGCAAGGACAGGAGAAGGACGTGGCAATCCACTCCCGAGGCAATCCCGAAACAATCAGCCATTGAAATCCCATTGAGGGTCACTATGAGTCGGATGCCTGCAGCCATAGCCCTGTGGCATCCAATCCCGTCAGATCTCGGAAGCTAAGCAGGGTCGGGCCTGGTTAGTACTTGGATGGGAGACCGCCAGGGAACACCAGATACTGTAGGCTTGGGAGAAGGACCTGGCAACCCCCTCCCAAAAATCAATCTGCCATTGAAAATCCTATGAACAGCAGAGAAGCACTGACATTAGTGTTTCCCCTGTTGTACAGAGGGTCGCTATGAGTTGGATACCGACTCGAGGGCACCTAACAACAACAACAACAATGAGTCGGATACGACTTGATGGCACCTAACAACAACATACTGATATATATATTTTTTTCCAATGGCTGATATATATGTCATCAGAAAGGATCAGTAATGCGACTGATCCCGGAGAAGTCTGAGGGATCCCCAGGGAGAGTTCTCTTTTCTTTGTGAAGGGCAGGGCGCCCTGGAATGGGTTCGCCCGGAGAGAGGGGCCTGTGCCTTGGAAGGCGTCGCAGTTCCTGGGGTGTCTGGTGAGGATTTGCTGGCCCTTGAAAATCTGAGGGAGAGGGTGTAAATCTTGCGCCGGGCTTTACCCATATCCGCACCAAGGTGAACAGCCTCTGGCATGTTGGAACAATGTAGGTAAGGGAAGTTGGCAAGCTGGATCCGTAACTTTGGGATAAGATTGGCTCTAAGGGCTGGGTCGTTTGGTGTGTGTGTGTGTGTATATATATATGTATGTATGTATGTGTGTATATACATATATATATATACACACACACAGAGAAAGGAAACTTTGATGGCAGTGGAAATTACTCAAAGTTTTGATAATGAGCAGTTATTTTGGCTTTTTGGTATTCTTTTTTCCCAGAGTGATACCATATTTTAATTATATAAGTAAACAGTAAGAAAGATGATTATTTTACATAATAGTAATCAATTTCTAAACATTCTAGCCCATTTTAATAGTTGCTAACTCTGCTTTAATTAGGGCAATTCCATATTACCTACGGTATTCTACTTTGAATATTGAGTTCATTAATGATAGAAAGCAGATGGAAAATGCATATTTTTGGTATTTTTTCATGTAGCAATGATTTTTATATATTGCTGGGATTCTGGTTAAGAGTTACCAGGTGTCTAAATCAGGGTCTGTATATGAAACTCTGTAAAATGTATTTCAAACACTATCTCCAAGCATTCAAATATATAGCCCAAAGTGGAGAACTGCTAATGTAGAGACAACTTTAACAAAATACTTTTCTTTTCCTTTACCTTTATTTTTATGTAATTTAAGCCATTTTACTTTTATAATACTCTTCCTTCAGGATCAATTTTTCACAGTCTCATGTTTATAACGATGAATATTCATTAAATTTATAAGTATACATAGGACTGGTACCTTATTAGATCCTATGCTTACTTAACCAGGTGAGAATTAAACAGTAAACCCAATGTAAATTAATAGTGAGACATGCAGTATTACCTGTTGTTGTTGTTGGGTGCCATTGAATTGTGTCCGACTAATAGCAACCCTCATAGGGTTTTCAGTGGCTGGTTGTTTCAGGAGTCCTTCAGAAGTGGATTGCCTCATCCTTCTCCCATTTTTGAGGTACTAGGAATCGAAACCAGGACCTCAGAGACTACAGAGCAGCGCTCTACCAACTGAGCTAAATTCCAGTCTGCAGTATTACATAGCCTTGTGTTTCTCATGATAGTGACAACTGTTCCTACTTTATTGTAATAATTGAGACTTAATGGTGGCATTAAATATGAGTATATGTATGTGTGAAATAATAATGTGTGTGTGTCTGTGTGTGTATCATAGGTCATGACTACTAGAATTTGTAAAACTAATATTCAGTAGGTCAGGTTGCAGAGAATTCTATAAATAGCATGTGTAAGTGAATATATAATCAAGTGAATATTAAATAGCTTTTCATAATAAAAAACAAAACAAATCAATACCTTTATGCATAACACTAAGCAGGAAAAGTCAGGTCCTGGTAAGGCTGTGCCTCCCCTAGACAAAGCTCAGTGCCAGAAGCTTTGTACTGATTTGTACAAAGACCTTCCACTCCCTTTCTAATGGCTAATGGATCTTGACATCTACTCCATCTGAATTTTGGTTTCCATTTATACTGCCTGCCTGAACTAGACTGAGAGCAGCACAACTGTCACGGTCAATGCCATCATATACATGAATACTCCCAGTAGATTCCTTGTATTGTCCATGTCCAGCATCTTGGACTAACAGGAAATATTTGTTTCAAAATGAAACCTATATTCTTATATGTTCCTATGCCTCTTCTTATTATGTTTTTGTTTTTTGAAAATATTAATAGTATGCAACTGCATTCCAGTTTCTATTGTCAAATGTTGATTTTCTTATTGGCAGAAATCAAAAAATGTCAGAACATCTTGACCACTCCTCGAAGGACAATTTGCATCAAGGTTGTAACTGACAGAGTTAGTAAGATGGACAACATGTGTTTTTTCTTTTTCCATTGCATGTTTTCTTAGGAAATTTTCATTTGTCTTTTCTCTTTCAATACTCATAATTTGATGTTACAAGAAAATACTATATAACCCTAAAAATCTGGATGATCATTGATTGATGATTCAAGCATATGGGCTTCTCTTTGTTTGATTTTTCTTGGATTTTAATTTTTAATTTGTATTTTAACTCTTGAGGCTCTCAAATGTATTTTTATGCTGGCTGTTTTTAGTGACTTGTAAAAAATGGTTGAACTGAATTTCATCCTTATACGGACCATGTGCCTTAAGAGAGACTACTTGCTTTGGTAGCTGGTATCTAAGTTGCCTTTCATCTACACAAAAATGTACTCAACTATTGGTTATTGTTAACCAAGAAGGAGAGTCTGATGATTAGAATTTAGAGTATATCAGCTAAAACCAAAGTTGTATATAATGTTCAGTTCTGTTTTGTAATAATATTCTTTAGGTTGTACCTTCAGAATACCTTGGCATTAGTTTTTAATTGCTGAAGTATTTCTCATAATACTTACCATGTTTCTCCATTGGTTTTGGAAGTATGTGTACATTACCTGTCATATAAATATTAACTAATTAAAATTATTTTCTGCAAGATTTAAAATGATCACCACTTATCTTTCTGGTGACAAGGGTAGCAGTATTCAGTACCTAATAGCAATTCATGTCACTGTATTTGAAAAGCATGCCTTTGCAGGCAGAATGGAAAGGAACAATTCACCAGGTATAGTAGCATTTGCAAAAAATCACTTCTGAGTTTATTTCCTTGCCACATAGAATGTTATATAAGAATAATCTAAGAAGAATTGGCTACATTTCAAAAGATAAAGTATCTCAAAGATAAAAATTGAAAGGAGACAGGAAATATCTCTTAATATTTGTATGTTGTGTTTGGGTACATAAATTATGTATAATATTTTGTGTATATAGCTCTTATGCAATAGTCAGGTTGTAAAATAAGTATAATTTTTCATAAGTACAGAGTGACTGGAAGAGATTAAATTTATAATTCCAAAACAGGTATCTTGCTATGTAATAGAACTTTCAAACTAGTTTTACTCACTTCCCTCTCTTGGTTTTTAATAGAACCCCACTTCCCAAGGAAAAAAATTCATTTACATTACCTTTAAAATCCATTGAAGGAAATAGCTCCATTCCTAACTCCCACCCACCTATACACCTTCCTTGATAATCTGCATGCTTGTAAAGAACATTTTAACAGCTGTGAAGTTAAGCTTGACCACCAGGGTTTTCCATATTGATGAGGGGCAGAATCAATACAGATGCAGTCTTAGGACAGATTTATACAACAGTCTGTAATTTTGATCATGTTTTCAGCTGCATGTTTGTTTTTTGTTTGTTTGTTTGTTTGTCTTTTGGTCAGGGCTGGGGGGATGGAACTCATGGTGTCACACATGCTAGACAAGAGTTCCAACACTGAGCTACCTCCCCACCCCATATTTTATTTTTCTGATTTCAAGCAACTCCTGCCACTCTTCAGAAACTAGAATACTGTCAGGCATAAAATCTTTTTGGTGATCTCTGGTTAGTCAACTTTTTCCATTTTGTCACTTACTTTTTCTTACACGTTCTTGGTTATTGCTGAATTGCTGCGAATATAGGTGGAGAATTGTTCACCTCTTGAAGGATGTTTTCATAACCCCTCAGTAGAAATAAAAGAGAGCAATTCCTTGTCAAGATCCCTTGGTTCCTTTTTCATTCAGCCACCCATTCTCTGTTGCTTGCAGAGTGAGCAGCTTGCCCTCAGAAGGCTCAGACATAGGTCAGAACAGAGCAGTATCTAGGTCACCCCAAGAAAACTTTACATTCTAGGCTTTAAATTTGTCTTATTCCATTTTCCATGTTATATTATGCCCACACACTTGATGTAGTTGAGTAAGGCATGAGAAGTCTTACAGTGAGAATCCTATGAGAGCATGGGAGCCAGAATACCTAGCCGCTATATGAAACTCCCTGAATTAAGAGATGGGCCACCCTCCATCATTTATTTACCCTACCTAAAGAAATTAAAGTTAAAACTGAAAATTGCTAGGCAAATTAAATTCCAATAACACTGAAGTCTAGACTCCTAGCCCCTTCATTTCTCATTCTGCCCAGTGTGAGGCAGATGGTGAACTGAGCAGCAAGTATAGTGGTGTTAAGCTGTCCTCTAGAACATTCTATATTTAAAAGATTCTGATGCTAAGTCATCCCTTCCCCCTTTCCCTCAAAAGCCATGGAACACATGTAAACATTACAGTGCCCAGACCCACCTCCAAAATACTAAAAACACATGGGTATTTCCTGGACCTAGAGCAGTTATCCCAGGCAAATTCATGCATACTGAATTAATACATAGTAGTAAATAGATCAGCTATTAATCATGGAACAGAGGAGCACTTTCGGGTCACTGGAATTAAGGAACAAATAGCAAGCAATGAAGGAAAAGCTGACATACTCATTGTTCTGGCCTTTGCAGAGAAGTTACCAAGTTGCTGGGTCTATAATATATTGATTGAAACTCCTTTGGGAAAAATTTCCCATTAAAAGATTAATTGTGACACCATTCGTCTTACTTCCTTAGAAAAAATCCCTAGGGCTCAGTGCCACTTTCTCATTGAGTGGAAATTGAGCCTCAGCTGCCTTATGGCAAAATTTAACATTTGTTAGGTTGCCACCTCAATCTCTTGAGCTGACTCAGTTTCCCTGTTTACCTTAATGTTTTATTCATGCCTATAAAATATTTACTCTGTTCCCCGTAGGTACCACAGGTTAGGTCTGTCTTGTGAAGTCCTTCCCTGCCTCTGTTAGCAGGGCACCCCTCTCTCTTTACAGGCAAATCCCTGTGGCCTTGAATTTGTACTGCTCTTGAGTTTATAGGGGGCGGGTTTGCAAATGTCCGCATTGGCTCACTTCCTCACTTTTTATCGTAAAGTCACCTCTTTGCCTACCCACTGTATTTCAGCCCTCAGCCCCAATAGTTGATGTCCTTCTTCTCAACTTAATTTTTAAGGTTCTCCCTAACAAAATTATCTCACATGTTTGTCGTGCTTATTTTCTGCTCCTTTTCCTAAAATGTTAAGTTCAGTGAAGGCAGAGGTTCCCACCTGCTCTGGTCCCTTCAGTATCTTTAGCATCATGGACCAAGCCTGAATCTCACTAAGTATTTCTTGAGTAACAGACAGAGACATGTGTCCCCAACTTCTGCTTGTCCCTCTGTATTTCCCTAGCCCCAGCAAGACACCCCAGCAGTTTTAGTTCTGTCCCAAAATGCTGCTGTCCTCCCCTCAACGTTGTGGAGAGCAGGGCCTCCTGCCTCCTCTGGTGCCTAGGTCCTGAGCCCTCTCAGCTTTAGTCATCCTCAGATGCCTGAACTGTGGGGTTTGCTGATGCTTTTTGCTTCTTGTGCCCTGAGGGACCCCAGTCTTTTCTTTCCTTTAGTTTTGACTATTCCAGGCTTTGAGAACTACTCCTTTTTGTCACAGTTGTACTTGTCATGAAGGATCAGCCTCATGTTCTGTTTCCTTTCGAACAGGCTCTCCACGTTTGCTTTCTTTCATGTGCTTTGCTTGATTTCATTACCCACTGCTTAACTGGGCCCCTCTCTCCTCCACCACAGAGCACTGCTTTGCTCATGGTCATTTTTTATCCTTCCTTTTTGTCTTCTGTACCCTAATATTGTTTTTATCCACAGTTCCGTCCAGACTTTGTCCCTTAAAGTGCCCCTCAGTGAAGGTTGGCAACGGTTTTTTGTGTGCCAAACTTGCCAAAGTGTCAATTAGGCTTTCAAATACCCTTTTTCCTCTGTGTTTGGTGATTTCACCCTTTGTTCAGGGTCAGGCTACATCAGCCTAGGTGACCTTAAATGTCATCAGGATGTGTAATTCCTCTTTCCTTAAAAATCTGTCTGAACTGGCCTGTGTGTTCATAGACTTTCTCTGGAGATAAGTTCTCTTTTCCTTTCCACTTCACCAAGATCTTAGCTTCTTTTCAATTCACTTCTCTATGCCTGTTGTGACCTTCGATACTTGCTTTTAAATAGTCCATTTCTCTTTGAGTCTCTTCTTGGAGGTCTAGATAGACATCTTCAGGCACAGGAGTTTTCAGTTTCCCTCTGCGCCTCAGATTTGTGTTGATGACACTGAATATTTCGGTGCATACTTACACAGGAGATATGTATAAGATCCCCCCTCATCTTGTTTGGATTTCTTGTATCCCAGCGATGGTCAGGACTTACAACATGAACATCTGGAGTCACCAGAGACCTGTGAGATCATCACTCCAGAAACCCCATAGGACTAAACCCTCCCTCTTAATTGTAGACTTTGAACAGAGCAAGGCAGCTGACTGCGTGTCAGACACCAGTGTGGTGGGATTTACACTCATAAAACTTAATACGAGCTTTAACATCACGTGCAATAATACTGCTGCCAACTTATGTCAAAGGCCACTGCAGAGCCTAAGAGACTCATACTTACTAATACTAAAAACTACAATTTTTTTCCCCTCGGTGCATTGGCACTAAATTTTAGCTATAGTGCTTAAACTTAAGATCTCCTTTCTCATGAATGTCTGGAGGGGTAATTTGTTTCATGGATCAAGTGATTCCCCTCCCTGCTATTAGGGTTTTATTTTTCTCTGTGTCTTCTCATTCAAACCCCTGTTTACCTTCACCGGCACTCAGCTGGTGCCTGTGCCTCTGGGAAGAGTGAGGGCTTATACCTCTGCTGCTGAAGTGCTTCTCTATTCACAGACAGCTACACTTGATCTCTAACCGGAAATGACTTCTGGCCAATGGCTTCGAATCCCCACCATATGCTCCCTTGTGTATTTCCTTTGTTCCTATCTTCAAGCCTTTATCATTCATAGGATTGAGTCTCAGATGTCTTGCATCAGACAAAAGCATACTTACTCAGAAGTTTGGATGTGACTATATGCTATTTTAAATCAACCTTACAAACAGTTTTATTGAAATCATACTTTTTCATTTACATCATTGAGTAAATGTGCAAATATGTGGATGGCTTTTTAATCAAAGTCTGTTTGCTAATTATAACTTCATTATCATGTTTGATGGGTTGGGATTTGGCTCAGTTGGTAGAGCGCTGCGCTGCAGTCTCTGAGGTCCCGAGTTCAATTCCCAGCACCGCAAAAATGGGAGAAGGGCCTGGCAATCCACTCCCAAGGCAATCCCGAAACAGCCATTGAAAACCCTATGGAGGTCGCTATGACTCGGAAAACCACTCGACGGCACCCAACAACAACAACAATCATGTTTGATGTGTTTCAAAAGATGCTTTACCCCAAACTACTTTGTCACTTTAAAACTTACTTTACAACCACCCCCATGGCGCGTGCCTATAATCCCAGCAACTGGGGAGGCAGAGGCAGGATCATCGAAAGTCTGAGACCAGAGGCAGTCTGTATAAATTAATGAGACTCTGTCTCAAGAAAAAAAATTAAAAATGGGCTGGAGGTGCTGCCCAGTGGCAGAACGTTTGCAAAGAATGTGCATGATCCTGGGGTCAACCCTCTATTCCCAGCACAAAGCAAAATAAAACAAATAAACCCTTACTTTACAAACCCTTTTAATGAGAAAGCTTTTTTGTACAGTGCTGTTAAAAATGTACTTAGTGTTTCTTCAAGAAAAGGCTGTATAAAATGAAATGTAATGAAATTATTTTCACCAGCATTAGTAATCCCTGTCAGTTTTTATTTTTATATTTATTTTGCAGGGCCCTTTACCCTTTGGTGGTAACTAGTTTATTTTGTTGTTAGGAAACCAAAATAAATCTGGCCTTTCTGCTATCTAATATCTCTTAAGATACTTAAAGACACAAATATTTCCCTAATTTTCCTATTTTACATGATGAACATCCTCATTGCTTTCATCCTTCATATTACAAGCTTTCAGGAACATTTATTGTTGTTGTTGTTAGGTGTCCTTGAGTTGTGTCTGACTCATAGTGAGCCTCACAGGATTTTTAATGGCTGATTGTTTGGGGATTGCTTCAGGAATGGATTGCCATGTCCTTCCCATTTTTTGAGAGAGTGTAGCACAGCACTCTACCAACTAAACCCCAGCCCTCAAGAATATTTATTTATTCTGAAAAGATTTTAACTTATCCATAATCTTTCAGAAAAGTAACACCCAGAAATCAGCATCATACATCTGATTTGCCCAGAGTATGATGAGATTAGTACTGTCTTTTTTGTGTTCACTACTTCATTTCTACAGTCTAGTATTTCTTTAGCTTCTTTGTCAGCCATGCACACAGGAAACCGATACTGAGCCTGCAGCACACTCTCCATAGTTTAGCCCATTCTTTTTGTCGTTTTTTTCCCATGACACAGTGTCAGAACGAGTTTTGCACATCCTCCTTGGCTTAAGTTGACACATTGAACAGACTCATTACTATTTTTGAAACTAAAGTGTTGCAGAATGACAAGACTTAGACAAAACAATCCAGACAGTTTATTATGGTGTATGCTAATTTGTGACATTTCTTGGAATATTTGCTGTCAATAAATCCCTATTCTTTAAAATTGAACTTTAAGTCAGAGTCATCTGCCATGGCAAGGTAAAAGGTACTATTTTTCTTTCAATGCTAGTCCTCAGTTGTGATCTCAGAAAACACTGCTTCTATTGTTTAAGTGTGGAAATTTGGCAAGGCTTTCTTCATAGATACAAAGCTTTGTTAGTGCTTTCACAGAAAACTCTTATTTTCATATCTAAAGCATTGCACTATTTACTGAAATGCTGTGAATGCTGAGCATATATCAGATGTATTATTCCACTTGGATTGGAATCAAAATTGATGAGTTTACTTAGATTAATTTATGGTTTGTGCACATCTACCATTTTCATTTCCATAAAAAACTAATTTATTAGAGTACATGTTATCATCAGGTATCTTATCTGTCCTATCAGCAGCAACAGTGGGAGATACCACTTGATGTTGTTGGCTGTGCAGCCTAGAGTTCATTCAGACACCTCTACTCAGGTGCAGCTGGGCTCTTGACTTACACTGCAGAAAAAAAAATTTCAGGTTGTGCCAGTATGAAGCAAAGTTTGAATTATTAAGAAAAGGATAGCACACACGTAGAGTTAAGTGTGTGTGTGTGCGTGCGTGTGTGTGTGTGTGTGTGTAGAGGGGGGTGTATAAGTGTCTTAACTATATATATATACATATGTGTGTGTATATATATGTATATATATATACATATGTATGATTTTGTGTCTTCTGAAGTCACATTGCTCAATGGATATAGTCTATGTCTAAGGTTAAAAAATTAAGCAAAAATGTTTTGGCATATTTATTTTTATCTAAAGAATTTTCTTTCATATGTGAGATCACAAGGTGATTTATGAGGTGCATTGCACAGGTTTACAGATGTGAAAGGAAGGCTGATAAAATCAAAATGTAGGTCGGAAAAGGTCAGTGAGATTCTTAGTATACATAGATCACAAGGAGGTCATGACATGTGTTTTGACTGTAAAAATGGCTCATAATCTTGTTTGTAAGATTTTCTTATGAAAGTATGGGTTTACAGATGACAAAGGAGTTCTGACAGTTTTAAACTCAAAGGATATATAAATGTCTTTGTTTTTAAATTTTGGTGGTACTGGTAGGTTGAGCCCAGGGCCTCATGCATCATGGTAGGCATGCACCCCACCACTGAACTGCACCCCAGCCCTTTTTACTTTTTTTTTTGAGACAAGGCTGTGCTAAGTTGCACAGGCTACCTCTACCCTCAAATCTGTGATCCTCCTGCTTCAGTTTCTTGAGTCACTGAGATTACAGGCATGCACCACAACACCTGGTTAAAGATTATATACATTTCATGCTTAAGCATGGTTTATTAGCTGTTTTAATGTTCATTTATGAGATATTTCTCAGGAAAGAGAGTATTGTCTCTATGCTGTCAGTCTTCACAGTAGTTTTTCTTAGCTCTCAGCTAATTCTTTACTCTCAGCCACGGAGGGAGATTTAGACTACATCGAGAGGAATGAGGGGCTCTTTTCCTTTCTCATGTCCCCTTATTTTTCTCTGTCTTTCTATCCAGCCTCGGCACTGTCTCTACTTGCAAATCATCTTGTCTTACCATCACAAAAATCTGTCCTCTTTACTCTTGATGAAAACATTATCACAGACATTTACAATAGTGAGGAATGATGGTCATGTGGATATTCACACAAAATTTCAGACATTTCTTAGTGATATAAATACTCATAACAAAATAAAATGGTTTTTAGAATTCCTCTGTCGTCTTCTCCCTCTCCTCTCTCACTCCCTCTTGATTTTCTGAGACAAGGTCTGTCTATGTAGCCCACATTGACCTCAGCATCACTGTGTAGACCAGACTGCCCACTTCCCGAGTGATGAGATTATAGGCATGCGCTACCATGCCACATTTGTTGTTGCTAGGTGCATTCAAGTTGGATCCAACTCATAGCGACCGTAAGGTACAACAGAACAAAACACTACTCAACATTGTGCCATGCACATGATCTTTTTATGTTTGAACCCATTATTGCAGTCACTATGTTTCTTCTCATTTTGAGTTGTGCCACATCAGCAAAAGGAAGTCCCAGGGGTTTTACTCCATCTCCATCATTAAGGTGGACTCTACTTTGAGGTAGGAACTCTCCCCTAGTCATTTCTTGAATGCCTTCAAGCCTGAAGGACTCATTTTCTAGAACTATATTTGGCATTTCTTCTCTGCTATTCCTGGGGCTTTCAATGGCTAATTGTTTTGGGAGTGGGCTGCCAGGTCCTTCTCCATAGTCTGTCTTAGTCTGGAAGCTCAGCTGAAACCTGTCCACCATGGATGGCCCTGTTGGTATCTGAAATACTGGTGACTTAGCTTTCAGTATCACACCAACACACAAACCCCCACAGCACAACAGATACATGGGGGATGCTGCACTAGACTACCCTTATACCTATTTCACTCAGAGAAAATCTTTTCTATGATACCCATTATTATAAATATAGGAAGTACACACACACACACATACTTATTCTATGGCTGATTCTTAAGCAAGTTAAAAACTAAGCCCAATTTTGTAGATTTCAGGGAAACTCTGAATATTTACCCTGCAGAGAAATGGTTATGTTCTCTTCACTTAGTGATATGGAAAACAACTGGTATATGAAGTGAAAGCTAATTATAGTAAATATGAACAGTGTCCATGCAAAATTTATAGATGGGCCACATTTTAAGAAATTTGAAAATCAATAAACAACAAAAATAACAATTATACAAGTAGCATTTCCCCAACTTTTGCATATCTCAGAATCAGATTATTGACAAAAATTATATATAATGTTAGCATTCAACAAGTACTACTTGATAGGGATTTCAAATGATGAACTGAAAAGAAATTAAGCTAATAGTATATGTCAAATTAGTGGGGCATAATTAATATATTTCTTATATCTCAAGATATAAGCAAAGACAGTTTTAGGGTTAAAAAGAAACTTATATTTCTGCTAAGACCATGAAGAGTAAGAAAAAATACAGAAGACTGGATTAATAAAAATAGCATAAGAAGTTTCTGAGAATTCTTTATCAGAGAAGATCAGACATCGAGTATTTCATACCAATTACCTGTCCCTCATACCATGAGACTTAAAAATATGACATGATCATTGCTTACTTAGTAATTGGGAAGATAAAACACATGGAGCCTCTTCCATATAAATCTACCAAATGGAAGTCATCACTGCATATGCTAAAAATTACATTGTTTTTATCAGAGTATAGAAGAGTCTTATATCAGTTTTTGATAAGTAACTGTTCAGAAATCACTATAAACCAAAGTGAAGTGGTGAGGTGAAAAGAGAGGGGTGCAGTGTGGGATTCTGAGAATGTCCCTAGTCTGGGAGGTAGAAGAACAGGATTTTAACCCAGCAATCATGTAGGTATACCATGACATGAAAGCAGGAAGTAAATACTTCAAGATATTCTAGTCCTATGATTTCAGCAATAGTTAATTCATACTGGACTTTACTTTCCTTATTTGTTCTATATGAGACCATGAAGGCAAAGATTTGATCTGTTAATTGATCTATTCCGAACACAAAGAACAGTGGCTGGCAAGATCATTTCCCAATAAATGTTTGTTTGGTGGATGAATGAATAATTGCCAAGGCAGCTAGGTTGGTTAACATTACATCTTGATTAACTGCTATTTGGAGAGATTGGTAAGACTTATGTTTTTTAAAAAATCTTAAAATCAACATATAAGATATTAAGATTTCATTTAACATTGCTAATGAGAAGTTCATTTTGAAGCTGAATAGTAACCAAAACTCAATGTGTCATATTTAACAATATCAATGAGAAAAATTATAAATGTCTGAAGAATCTTAGTAACAGTAGAAGAAAATTAAAAGCTTAAAATGAAAATTTGTATTCATTATAACTGCACAAAGTTGAGAAAACTCCAATATAATGACTTCTTAATAAATTAAATTTTTGGTTAAAAAACAATCACACATATGTTTAATGTTCAGGATACTAAGATGAAACAACATCAATAAAGTTAGCTCATATGGTTAATGGAAAATATATAATTAATGAGATAATATATTGAGATGATGTGCTTCAGTTTAATCAATCTTTAAACAGTTAAATAAAAGATTTTTATTAGTAAATTTGATGTGAAATAATCATCTGCTTTACAAGACATGTCCACTTAGCCCAGCATAGCAGCACACCTCTGTAGTCCCAGCAACTCAGAACACTGAGGCAGAAGGATCACAAGTTTGAGGCCAAAGGCATCCTGCACATCTTGGTGTAAGCCAGTCTCAAAATAAAAAAATAAAATGGGGTCCAGGGTTGCAGCCCAGAGGTAGAGAACTAGCAAAGTATGTGAGAGACCCTGAGTTCAATCCCCAAGAACCATAAAGTACATACATACATACATACATACATACATACATACATACATACAAATAAATAGTCTATGAATCACTATAAAATTAATACATTACTTGGCCAGGCACAGTGGCACACACCTGTAATCCCAGTGACACAGTTCAGGAGGTGGAGCCAGGAGGATTGCAAATTTGCAGCCAGAGGCAACCTGAATAATTTAGCAAGACCCTGTCTCAAGCTAAAAGAGTAAAAAAGTGGGGTGGGGGTAAGACTTAGAGGTAGAGCACTTGCAACGCGTATGTGAGGCACTGGGTTCAACACCCCAGTGTTGTAGAATAAACAAACAAACATTATTTGATGTATCTGAAATACCCAAGGCAAAGATATTGGTCAAATAAAAATGAGATACCAATGCTACTTTTCTTTTTAATCTAATTTCACATTAGATTATGAATGTTTAAGGATTTCTGTTTTATTATGTTACTAATTGAAATAACATAGGATCTCTATTTCATGGAGGAAGAAACAGAAAATGTAAGTGAATTATATATAGCTACATAAATACTGCCTACAGCCGTACAACCCTGGCATCCAATTTTATCAAGATCTTGCAGAGTCGGACCTGGTTCATATTTGGATGGCAGACTGCCTGGGAATACTGGGTGTTTTAGGCTTGGGAAAAGGACCCAGCAGGCCTATCCCAAAATAATCAGCTGTCAAAAACCTTATGAATAGCAGAGAAGCACCAGCAATAGTGTCTGGCATGGCACAGTGTCAGGTAGTATTTTGTCTGTTGGACATGGCGTCTCAATCAGTTGGATCCCATTTGATGGCACCTAACAACAAGAACATAGCTACCAAATGGCTCTGAGGACCTTCACCCAGAGCTGCCACTTCCTACTTCAGTGTTTTCTCCTCTTTCTCCTGTTGATCTCATCTCCATTTCCTTCACAAATGGCTGCTTCCAGCAAGATTCTGGCTTGTTTGAACCAGCAAACAGACAAACACAGTAGTGGTTACAGCTGCATCCATGGTTAAGGGGCACTTGTTTGTTTTAGGGAGAAGAGACGAAGATTTGAGCCTTCAGAGGGAGGAAAGAAACATTCTATCCTTGGGGCCTACGCCCAGAATGGGTCAATGGATTCCCAGTGTCTTCAAAGGAGGACATTTCAAAAGGTCAGAAATCCATGCAGCTACTGGTCTTGACTGTTGTTTCTAGGTACCATTGAGTCAAGCCCAACTTGTAGCAACCCTATGTACAACAGACAAAATGCTCCCCAACATTGTTGCATGGACACGATCTTCTTTATGTTTAAATCCATTGTTGCAGCCATTGTCTCAATCCACCTAGTCGAGAGTCTTCCTTTATTTCATTGACCTGGAACTCTCCCAAACATGATGTCCTTCTCCATGGGTTGGTCCCTCCTGACAACATGTCCAAAATATGTCAGACAGAGTCTAGCCATCGTTGCTTCCAAGGAGTACTCTGGTTGCACTTCTTCTAGGGTGGATCTGTTGGTACTTTTGGAAGTCCATGGTATATTCAATATTCATCCCCAATATCCTAATTCAAAAGCATCAATTCTCCTATCTCTCTTATTCACTGTCCAGATAAGGGAGCAGAATCCAGTAAACAATGTCCTTTCCATTGCTGAGGGTGGTATATGTCCAACTCAGTCTCATCATCTTTCCTGAATGAATGTAGAAGTAAGGAGTGAATGAAGAAGTAAGGAGTGATTTTAATTCTGCTTCCTTGTAGCAAGTATGCTGTTTGTAAGGGAAGCACTGATTCCAGACCAAAGTCTTTGTTCCACAGAAGACTTACAATGCTATTCCTTTTACAGGTGGCTTGGAAGCACATGTCTGGGCTGGGAGGTGGCTGGCTGCAGAGCCCTCTATTCCATTTCTTCCTGCCTATTACCCTCTAACAACAGAGCTTCACTAAAAGCCTCCCTTTGTGTTTTTTGAGAGAAAGAGGATGCAGACATAAGGCAGAGTGAGGTTAGAGACCTCAAAGCTTTTTTTTTTAGTTCAAAGTAATCGGCATGTCAAGGGTCATACACTGAGATATCATTTTCTGAGCCCCAAGTGAGCAGACTGAAGGCAGACATTCATTTACAAGGGCAGAAACTTTATGAAGAAATTATGCATGAGAGAGAGTTTTATGCCTCTTTTATTGAATTCTATCATAGTAGTTTCTCTGGAAACACTCTAGGTATACTAATAAGTGTGTCTAGCCCACAAAAAATAATTGGTGTTAAATAACCCAACAAAGATAGTTATAGCAAGTGTAATTACTAAATGCTTTTTTTACAAAGCTGATTCTAAGCAGGTTCCCTTTAAGGTAGAAAAATATTCTATGGCTTATGTACTAATTTATTAGACATCCTTCATGGAATACATGACATATATCTTCCCCCACATAAAACCCACACAAACTGTTCTTACTTTCAGAATATGTACTAACATGCCTTGGTTCAAAGTAACATGGCATCCTAAAATTCACAGAATAGGAGTTACAGTGAAGCAGTGCATACGCATGCGCACACACACACACACACACACACACACACACACTCAGACAAATGTTCCATTTTTGAAATTGGGCTATGAATAAACCTTCAAGAATTCTATAAGCAAGTTAAAGTCAAATTGTGCAATATTTACTTAGGCTTTTTCTGGTAGAAGAAGCTTGTGACATTATGGAATCATGAGGGCATCCATTGCACACAATCCCCAATCAGAACATATTTGTTGTCTATTTTTCAGTCTTCTATATCAGTTGCATGCAAGATGATCAAAATGCCATTACACTGGAAGGGCAAAATCCTCCTACTCTGGCTACAAGACTTTAACTTTTCATGCTTTTTGAAAATCATGCTAAGTTTCATCTGGTGGCAAACATCTGTAATTCCAGCTCTCAGGATGCTGAGCTAGGAGGATCTCATATTTGAGGCCAGCTTAGCCTACACAGGGAAACTTTGTCTCAAAACAAACAAGCAAGCAAAAAAAGAAAAAAACTCCAGCATAAGCTAAATTACTAAGAAAATTTATGAGTTAGAAACTGTACTAAAATCTAGCAAAGAAATGAAATATATATGGAGCCTGAAACCAATATTTATATATTTTAACAAGTAATTTAAGATATATTCCTTCAAATAATATATATGCATTTCTGTTTATACATTCATACATATTTACAATAAGGTACTCAGAAAACTGGGCTGGGATTTAGCTCAGTTTGAAGAGCGCCACTCTGCAGTCTCTGAGGTCCCAAGTTTGATACCCAGCACCACAAAAAAGAGAGAAGGACATGGCAATCCACTCCCTCCCAAGGCAATCCCGAAAACAATCAGCCATTGAAAACCCTGTGAGAGTCGCTATGAGTCGGACATGACTTGAGGGCACCTAATAACAATAACACTCTTAAAATTATATTTCTTGTTTAACTTCAATTGAAAACATTATAGAATTTGGAGTACGAGATAGTCATGGCTTCAGTTTTTCTAATCATACAAATAAAAAATAAAATTTGAAAATTCTCTTTTGGCAAAATCATCCTATAAGCCTCATTGTATTTTTGCCATGTAATACTCTTACCTATGGGAAAATATAACTTTAATTCATTTTAATTGCTACCCATAAAGAGAAACTATGGAAAGATCACAAAAGAGCTCATTATAAGTGTCCCCTGTGTAGCTTAAGTAATTTAACCATAATATAATTATGATCATCTCATTCCTCCCAACTGCCCCTAACCCCCAAAACTCAAAAATTCAAAACTAAAAATGTCACTGCTTTTCTTGGATGGTGACCAAAACTGTAACATAACATGCAGTCTCTGTTCTACTGGGTCGTTTTCTACCCTCTTGCTTTCCCATGCATTCCTCTTTGTCTATTTGCTTCCCCTGGCTATAAGACAATTGGATATGCTCTTTCCTTTATTAGCTCCTAATTATATTTCATATCTCATTTCAAAAATAATTTCCTGATATTTGAGTAAAAGCCTTCCTAACCAGTGAACTCTCCCTCCAATCAAATATAAGAGCTTTCTCTTTTGTTTATCATATTTCCATAGGACCACTTATTTCCCTCAAAATACATATATCTCTAATTTTATATTTTATTATGTATGATTATTGATTAATTTCCATACCCACTACTCAAAGGTAAATTCCATAAGAGTGATTTGACCAAAGGGGTTTTACATCATAGTGTGACAGACAAATACAGTAGCTAGCACTTAGTAGTGCTCCCTAAATACATCTTATGAGAATGAACCAAGCTGTGCTCTGGCACATATGATATCCAAAGGAGAATATTTTAAAAACAGCAAAAATCCCTGCTCCATTAGGATTTACATTCAAGGAAGAGGAAAAGACCGAAAAAGACACAGAATAAAGAAGTTATACAGTCCATTAAAAAGTGAGAAATGTTGTGCAGTATAGATAATTATATCAGACAAGGGAAATCAACAGTGTTAAGGGTGGAGAGAGATGTAGGGGCAGGTTGAGATTTTAAATAGGATTTCTAATACATGTATATCTGCTTGAGAAGGTGACATTTGACCAAAAGTTTAGAGGAAGTGAAAGAATTTGCCATGTGCATCTCTGAGAGGAGAGTGACTACATTCCAAGAAAATGCCTAGTAGAGAAATGTTTAGAGATAGAAAACAGATTAATAGTTGCTGAGGGTGTATAGAGAGGATGAAGGGTGTGTGGTAGCTAAAGTATGTAGGACTTGTTTTTGAGGTGAAGAAGTGCTCTAAAATTGACTATGGATCTACTGAAAAATTGAATTGCACAGTTTAGGTAGATGAATTATGTAGTATGTGGATTATCTAAAATAGGCTGTTCAAAAAACAAAATGATTGGGAAGATGATTAACATAGATCACTAGAATTCAACCATTATTTTCTAATCTTAGTTTAGCCCAATAGCATATCTTCTCTTTTTAAATGTTGTATTAGTGCTACTGATAAAATCAATGTGTTTGAGTTTCATCCTCTGAAAGGCAATCTACTGAACAATGTAAAAGGAAAAACAATCAGTTCAAAGATGGAGAAAGAAAGAGCCCGAGGGATCTCAATCCATCTAGTATAACTGCCATATATCTGCCTAAGAGTCTCCCTCCCTCTGTGTAAAATATTCGGTATCTATCTTTCAACAGCTGGAGGATATATTTTGGTAGAGTAGCCACTTAATATACTGGAAATGTCACTAGCAAAGACCTAGTTTCCCCATTTCAGTCACAGGCATTTGATCTTGGAAAAAATGTTCCCTCTGGTGACTCATGGGGAAAGATCAGTGTTCCTGACCAGTGTAATACCAGATCAACCTTAATTCATCTGAATGCCTTTGGAATGCCTTCTGTACTTTAATTTTTCTTGTGGGATATATTCTTAAAAGCTGTTGGCATAAATTTGTGAGTGATTGAAAAGAAATACTAGGAAGGTGTTCAAAAGAAACTCCTCCTTCTCTGGAATCAGGGATGGCTAGAAGTTAAGTTTGTGTCCTGTCATGCAACCATACTGGACAACCTTTCCCTGTATGATGCATGGAAGCTAAAAATGATTGTAGGTAGTGCTTTTGTATATTTTTAAATTAAAAGTGCAGAATATGTGGTCAGACTCACATAAGATTCTATTATCACCAAAGGATTTCTTTTTCTGGAAAAAACTATACCACAAGCTGTAAAAACAATGTGCATAGCATGATTGTCATGCTATGCTTTAGACCATACATCAGGTAAATACTGGTGCGGCTGGGTGAAATGTTTCAGGAATGTCTTGGTTCAGCCCAGAGCAGTAGAAGAGCAAGCACAGACAGCAGATCTATGGATGCAGGGGAGACTAGATCCAGAAAGCTGGGTTGGGGGTGGGGCTTAAGATTACACACCATTTATCAACATGGGGCAAGGGTAGCAAATGATTACTTTTCTTCTCCACTCTGAAATTTGTTAGAAAAGAAACTTTTGTTTCAATGCTATATTAGTTTTCTAGGGATACTATAACAAGATACCATGAACTGGGGGCCTTAAAATAACAACAGAGATTTATTCTTGTACAGCTCTAAAGGTTAGAAGTGACAATGTTGGCAGGACCACCCTCTCTCTCTCTGAAGCTCCAGGGAGAATCCTCCTTTCCTTTCTACCTTCTGGTGCTCACAGCTATCCTTACAGTTCATTCTTAGGCTTGTAGCTGCCATCTCTGCCTCTAGCTTCACATGGGCTACAGCACTGTGTGTCTCTCTCTCTGTTTTCTCTTCTTGGAAGGATACCTATCACTAGATTAAGGAACACTCTAGACCAGTTTGATCTCCTTGTAACTAATTATGACCCATAAAATCCATTTCCAAAAAGGTCATGTTCACAAATACCAGGGTTAGGACTTGGATGTATATCTTGGGGGGATAAAATTCATCCCAGTACAAACACTTTTGTTGAAGAGAAGTTAGGGCAAGTGGGAGGTCTTTTTATACATGTTGAATCTGTGTCATATTTGATGTGTCAATGAGGGCTAATTAAGTCAACAAGACTTTATCCCATCTTGACCTGCTCATACCAGAAGAGAAGTCTTGAATTACTCAACCTGGGAACTGAGGGACCAAGTGGGATTGTTATGTGACAACTTGAATACTTTTAGGCAGTTTGTAGCTGAAATGACATCACATGGCATATAATGATACAAGATGGGCCCCCTGGAGCTTATGGGTACTATGTCACTCTTATGGTTTATAGGAAATTTTACCTCAGGGATACTATTTAGTGAGGATATATACTTACCTCATATTACCTTCTTTCTTTCTTTCTTTCTTTCTTTCTTTCTTTCTTTCTTTCTTTCTTTCATGGTACAAAAGGACTAAACCCAGGGCCTCACAGATACTTTGCAAGTGTTATAACACTGGGCTGCAACATCAGCCCATTTTTTATTTTTTATCTTGAAATGGGGTGTCACTAAGTTACATAGGCTGCCTTTAGCCTCAAACTCATTCTCCTCTTGCCTCTGCCTTCCAAGTTGCTGGGATATAGGGATATATCACCAGGCCCAGCTTATATATTTCATACTTAAAATTTTCTCCTAGCTTCAATTCAAGTAATATAAGGTAAAATAAACTAAAATCATATGACACATATGAATTTTATAGATTTTTCTCAAAGATTATTGATGAGGAAATCATATAGTTTTATAAGTGAGAGTTTTTCAGAAGCAGTTTTAGTAACAGAAGTAGGACAAGAATTATGCTGTTCTAAGAAATGAGGTGGGCTGGGATTTAGCTCAGTTGGTAGAACGCCACTCTGCAGTCTCTGAGGTCCCAAGTTTGATTCCTAGCCCTGCAAAAATGGGAGAAGGATGTGGCAATCCACTCCCAAGGCAATTCCAAAACCATCAGCCACTGAAAACCCTATATGGGTTGCTATGAGTCGGACACGACTCGACGGCACCTAACAACAACAACAACAACAAGAAATGAGGTAGATAGAATACAGCAAAACAGAAAGAAGATTATACACCAAGACCAAGTGGGTTTCAATGCACAAATGCAAGGCTAGTTTAATATATGCATATCAACAAATGAAATAGAAGACATCCAAGACTTAGAGGCAAAAATCATGCAATTATTTCAATATATGCAGAAAAATACTTTGGCCAAGTTCAACAACTTTTCATGTTAAAAATCTTGAAAAAACTAGTAATAGATGGAATATGTCTCAATGTCATAAATCATATATATGACAAACCTATACACACATTATACTGAACTGGAAAAATCTGAAAGCATTCACTTTAAAATCAGGGTGCCGAGTCTCACCACTTTTATTTAATATGGTGATCAAAGCCCTAGGCAGAGGAAAAAGGCATGAGAGAAAAATAAAAGGGATACAATTCAGGAATGAGGAAGTCAAACTATCCTTATTTATAAATGATATGACACTATATTTAAAAGAACCTAAAGTCTCTGTTAGAAAACTTTTAGACATAATTAAGTTCTTTCAGTAAAGTGGCAGGATACAAAATATTCAAAAATCAAGAGCATTTCTATATGCCAATAATAAACAGAAGAAGATATAAATAAAATTCACCATTCTATTCACAATAGCTTCTCAAAAGGTAAAATATCTAGGAATTAATCTAACCAAGGATCATAAAGACCTCTTTAATGAAAATTGTAAAATACTACAGAAGGAAATTGAAGAGGACACTAGACTATGAAGAGGTCTCCTTTGATTGTGGATCAGAATAATTAATATTGTTAAAATGACTGTACCACCAAAAGCACTCTACAGGTTTAATGCAATCTCCATCAAAAATCCAATGACATCCTCCATAGAAATAGAAAAAACAATCCAAAAATTTATTTGGAAACATGAAAGACCTCGAAGAGCTAAGACAATCCTGGCCAGTAAAAACAGCATAAAGAGGAATCACAATACCCAATTTTAAATACTACAGCACCATAGTTATGAAAACAGGTTGACATTGCCACAAAACCAGGCATGAAGACCAGTGGAACAGAACAGAAGATCCAGATATAGATCTGGGCAGATTCAGCCATTTGATCTTTGACAAAGGTGCCAAAAACACACAATGGGAAAAAAATGGTCTCTTTAACAAGGGCTGCTGGCAAAACTGGATGTCCACATGTAGAAGAATGAAAATATACACATTTTACCTTGTACAAAAATCAGATCAAAATGGATCAAAAATCTCAACGTACAACCAGAAACTGTGATGTTATTAGGAGAGAAAGTCAGTAGTACAGTTCAACAGATGGGCATAGGCAAGTTCTTAATGAAACTCCATTTGCCCAGGAAACAGCACCAAGTGCATGAATAAAGGAATTTCATGAAGTTAAAAAACTTTTTCATCTCAAAGAAACCAATCAATACAGTAAACGCAGATCCTACAGAATGGGAGAATCTTTCCTTTCTGTGCATATATTTTGTTGTTGATAGCTGCCATCAAATGGGATCTGACTCATAGCCACCCTATGTAGAACAGAACAAACACTACTAACCCTGTGCCATGCCCTACTATCAGTGCTACTCTGCTCTTCATAGGGTTTTCAGTGGTGGATTGTTTCAGGAGTGGGTTGCCAGGTCCTTCTCCCTAGCCTGCAGCACATGGTGTTCCCAGACAGTTTCCCATCCAACAACTAACCAGGCCTACCCCACTTCACTTCCAAGATCAGGTGGAATCAGATGCCAGAGTGCTATGGCTGCAGATTATGCATACAATAGAAGATTAATATCTAGGATATATAAGGAATTCAAAAATTACACACCAAAAAACCACCAAATCAAATAATAAATGGGTAATGAAACTGAACCGTTTTCAAAAGAAGAAATACAAATGGCTAACAAACATATGAAAAAATTGTTCAATATTGTTAGCCACCAGGGAAATGCAAAATAAAACTACCCTAATATTCCATCTCACTCCAGTCAGAATGGCCAACATCAACAAAATAATAACAAATGCTGGTAAGAGTACTGGGAAACAGGAACCCTTATACAATATTGGTAAGACTGTCAACTTATATGACCATTATGGAAGTCAGTATGGAGATTCCTTGTTGTTGTTGTTGTTAGGTGCCGTCAAGTCAGTATTTGACTCATAGTGACCCTCATAAGGTTTTCAATGGCTGTTTTGGGACTGCCTTGGGAGTGGATTGCCAGGCCCTTCTCCCATTTTTGCAGTGCTGGGAATTGAACTCAGGACCTCAGAGACTGCAGTGCAGCACTCCACCAACTGAGCTAAATCTCAGCCCTTGGAGATTCCTTAGAAAACTAAAATAGAACTACCATTTGATCCAGCATTTCCACTTTCAGTTATATGGCAAAAGGAAGCTAAATCATTATCACAAAGACATTTGCATTTCCATGTTTATTGCAGTTCTGTTCATAATAGCAAGGATATGGAATCAGCCCCTATGTCCTTCAATAGACAAATGGATTAAAACTTGTAGTATATATACATACCATAGCATACCATTCAGCCATAAAGAAGAATGAAATTGTGGTATTTGCAGCAAAATAGATGGACTTGGAGATCATCATTTTGGTAGTCCCACAAAAAGAAATACATGTTTTCACTCATATATGGAAGTTAGACAGAAAAAGACTAATTTTTCTCTAGTTGTTTGGTTTGGACACAGAAAATCTTTAAAAAACATTTAAAAAGAACCAAGATCTCAAATCAGTAATTTAAGCTTCCCTGTTAAGAAATTAGAGAAAGAGGTGTTTGAGATTTAGCTGAGTGGTAGAAGTCTTGCCTCACAAGTGCAAACCCTGAGTTTGGCTCTCAGTACCAGAAAGACAGGAAAAATATAAAGAAGGTAAATATGTGTATCATATATACTTTATGCTGTCAATACCATTTATTATTTAATACTCTTATATCTGTTAGTATATCTTCATAAAGTTGGAATACATCTGCACAGATCATGAGCCTAAAAATGTTAAAAAAGGAACAATGAATAACATGCATTTTCAAGCAATTCACATGTAATTTCTTTGCATTAGTCTCTTTGACTTGTCTTCTAGCACAATTCTTGTTCATTTACCTTAATGTTCAGGAATTAGAGCTAGACCTAGCTACTAGGTAAAGATGTGTTACCTCCAGACTTTTACAAACTAAAAGTTAGATGACTTGAGATAGAAATCACAATTATAAATTGTACCATAGACAATATCAGCACAATATGCTTTAGTAAACATAGCTTATAAATTTAGTAATTGCATGTGTTATTTTTTATAATCATTTCTGGTACTTATAGTTGGAAGAATTATGTTACTTGTCATCTCTGGAGCACACACAATCTCTTTCTTTACGTTTCTAGCTATTTCGCTTATTTGATCACTTTGCAATCAACTGGACAATCTTCTGCACCCTTTGTTATGCAAAGAGACTCAGATTTAGGCTTAGCACACATTCAGGGAGAAGAGCCATGCTTCAGCTAGTGTGTAGAGACATCACCTCACTATAATGGACTTTCAGCCATCTTTCATTTAGACCGAGTCTATTTTTCTAAATAATCTAGATTTTTAATATAAGAATATTTTACTTATCCAGCAACAAAATTACACCAACTTAAATCATCCTTAATACAGTCATGAAGGGGGAAACAAGTGAAGAAATGCGAGGGGAAAATTAGTCACAGTATTCACATGTTTTCTTCTGAAGGACAGCCATCTCCATATCCTCACAGTTGAGCTGACCAAATTGTGTGCCTCATCAAGCTACTTAATTTAATAAGCATGATTAATGATTACCTGTTTTTTCAAGCTTCAAGTTCTTCTCAAGTCATATTAAGTCATTTCAGTGTAATCAATATTGAAATCATTAGATGAGAAGTAGGAAGAATAAAAGCAAAAGGAAATAAGTGGGTGAGGTCATTTAAAAATACTAAGTAATAATTACAACAGAGAATGATAAGGATCACTGCCTCCACAGACTTTCTTAATTCTGTTATCATTTAATGGAGGTAACAAGAAGTGTAACCAGAGCACTCCTTGGAAGCAAGGATGGCTAGACTGTATCTTATGTATTTTGGACATGTTGTCAGGAGGAACCAGTCCCTGGAGAGGACATCATGTTTGGTCAAGGAGAAAAGGAAGACCTTCAACTAGATGGTAACAGTGTCTACAACAATGGGCTTAAACATAAAAAATATGTGTGCCTGGCAGAGAGTCAGGGGGTGTTTCATTCTGTTGTACGTAGGGTCACTATCGGTCGAATATGGCTTGACAGCCCCGAACAACAACAGAAACCACCTAAACATCATGAAAACAAGATCATACAACTACAGATGTCAACAGTGACCATATGAATGAAACATTAAGAAACGATTAAGTTATGTTTAGAATATAGTTGGCTTTTTGCATCCACAGTTTCAGCCAACCATAGGTTGAAAATACTTGGAAAAAATGCATTCTTAATGAACATGTACAGATGTTTTTCTTGTTCGTATTCTCCAAATACAGTATAACAACTATCTATGTAGCATTTACATTGTATTAGATACTAAAAGTAATCTACAGGTAATTTAATATATAGAAGAGAATGTATGCTGGTTGTATGAGAATACTATGCCATTTTATTAGAGACTTGAGCATTTATGGACTTTTGTATCCATGGGATCCTGCAGCCAATCTCCTGAGGAAACAGAGGGACAACTGTATTTTCTTCAAAGGACACTTATATAATATTAATTAGAAACATTTCCAGCAGAGGTAGCTAAATATTTAATATCCAAGTATAGATAGGTTAAATTTCTATTTTCTTCCATTCATAATAATCATTCTCAAAAGATACCAGACAAATGATGTGCTCTCTAAAATTGGCTTAATTCCTGTTAATTCATATAAGTGAAATTACATAGTAGTATAAATGGCAACAGGGCTATGGTAAAGTTATTGTAAATGTTGTTCTTACTAGAGGTTTTCAATCATAGTTGCACATTAGAACTACCTGGAGAGCATTGAAAATATTGGTCCCTGGGCCCTATTCCAGACCAATTAAATCAGGATCTCTAGGGATTGTATTCTTTGCAAAATCTTTCCAAATGGGTCTGATATGCAGGCAGTTTGGACAAATATGTTCCAAAAAAAAAAAAAAACTATTGCCTTACCCTGAGGATATTGTTGTTAGGTGCTGTCGAGTCAGTATTCGACTCATAGCGACCCTCATAGGGTTTTCAATGGCTGAGTGCTTCGGGATTGCCTTGGGAATGGATTGCCAGGCCCTTCTCCCATTTTTGTGGTGCTGGGAATTGAACTCCGGGCCTCAGAGACTGCAGCGCAGTGCTCTACCCACTGAGCTAAATCCCAGCCCGAGGATATTGTACTACTTCCTAAATCAAGAACCTTCCTAGTTTATAGATGAAGTTTTGAGTTTTCTGGCCTTAGGGCCTTCACCACTAAGGCAAGAGGAAAGTCTACCTCTGAAATCCTGTGTCTAAGCATCCAAGAGAGAAAATTCCCTGACTTCATAACTGTAAGAGTGATAGGATCAAACAGTAGGATCAAATAATAATGGACATGGCGATTAAGGAATATTCTTTAGCATGCAAACCATGTAAGGTATATGTCAACAGCTAAGAACAGCAATAGTGTCACAGCCACATAAAATACATAACTGTCATCCTATAGAAAATTGTTCTTGAAACTTTACTTTTGAAAAGTAAGCACACAGAAAAGTATGTGATTACTGAATTAAAATTGACTCTGACACTAACAGCTATAAAATACCTGTCAGAGGGTTTGGAAAGTTAACTTGTGGCAAGGAGAATTAGGAGTTTCCATTCCATCACCATGGAATATTTTGCTGGAATATTAATTTATTAGTAAATTAATTATTCAAATGAAAATTATTTATTCAAGTTTTAAATTAATAGATCATTTGTCCTGCAGTACATGTTGTATATTCTTCCAGAGTGGTGCAATTTAAGATTTTGGGGTAGACTTGAGAGGATGAGCTAGAAGAAGGATTCTGCCAAAGAGCTGCTTATCTCTGGCATAATAGTAAAGTGAGTGCATTTTATTTTAAATAGACTACAGCTACAAACTGGACAAAATGAAATAATGCCATTGCAAAAAGATCCACTGAAGAGGTGCAATGGGTTGATGAGTCTGTCTGTCTTCATCATTGGTAATGGTACTTTGAATAATGCAGCAATATATACCCTGTGCAAAATACCTTTCTCAGAGAGTGAGAGAGTTCTGATTCCTTAGTAAGAGAAATTTTTTTTATAATATCGTAAACTTTTTTATTCCCTACTATTGACATTTCGTCTTTTGTTTTCTTTCAGTTTTCTACAATTTCCAACTTATACCTGTTATTTAATACTGCTTTAATCTGCTAAAGACATTAACTGACTGCTTTCCTAAATCTAAGGATTATATAGTTTTAGTATAAATATACATCACATATTTTTATAAAATTTTGACAAAACCAAATAAGCATGCCTTGTTTTAAGTCCATGCTCCTTCCACTGTTTAAAAAATCTGATTTAACAATCAAAATTCTTGGTTGTCACTCTTCAGTTTCAACAGTCTTCCTTCTGAACTGCCACTCACTTTTTTTTTTACATAATAACAAGCAATAGAAAAACCAAAGAAATTATGTTAATCTTTGTTCTTCCTTTTGACATTATAAAATGTGAAGCTTTAAAAAAAAAAAATGAAACAAATACATCCAAAACACAATACATTCAAATGATCTGAGTTCCTTTAAGGTAGTCACCTTGGGAGGCCACAGTTCATTAGTAAGAGAAATTTTGACTACTTTTTCTAAAATTAAAATTTAACACTGAGTTTTTGAACCATTAAAATTATATTGCTATAAAATGTGTCTTAAATACCATGAATTTACATTTTAATCATTAGCTTGGTGAAATGAAAAAAAAAGCTACAATAGGGAAGATGTTTCTAAAGAACAGAGAGAAAAGAAATATTGCAAAGAGAATTTTTAGTATAAAATTATGTCAGAAGTCAAGAAGTTTTATGGTTTTATGGTTAGGCCTAGCATGTATTCATGGTTAGGCCTAGCATTTTCTGGATTAATGTTCACATTTGCTGGATGTTTATGATATTCAATAACTAGACATCATTTGCCATTTTTACTTCCTAATCATAACAATAATTATTGTTGTTGTTAGGTGTCATTAAGTCAGGTTTGACCCATAGCAACCCCCATAGGGTTTTCAGTATTTCAGGATTGCTTTGGGAGTGGATTACCACGTCCTTCTCTTATAACTGTAATCATAGTCTATTTTAATGCTCCTTTCATATGGCTTTCATTTCTAGGTAAAAATAAAATTAGAATATGTGGAAAGCCAAGATGGTATTATTTGGATCTACTTCCTATAATATCTTACTACAATTTGGGAGAGATTTGATAGATAGCAGTTGGTCTATTTGCCCTTTAAAAGGGATCTCCTAATATTCTGACACAGATAATTTATACTAGGAGAATTATGATCTACCAGTTTTTAATAATCCATCAGTCTAGCATATACATTTTTGGCATAACTAACAAAGTTGTTGACATTATCTCCAAAGAACTCCTTATCACTAAGCAAGAAAAGTGTATGTAAATGTGTTAGTCAGTTTTCCCTCACTGAGACAAGATACCTGAGGTAATCAACTTGAAAGGAGAAGTTTATTTTGGCTTACAGTTTCAGAAGTTTCAGTTCATGGTTGCTTAGCCTTGTTGCTTTGGGCCTGTGATGGCTCAGTACATCGTGGTGGGATCCTGTGTGGAAAGGCTGCTGTCTTGATGGCATTTGGGAAGCAAAGAAAGAGGCAGAGTTCCAGTATCCCCTTCAAGGACACACCCCCAGTGACCTCACTTCTTCCCACTACACCCCACCTCCTAAAGATTCCACCATCTTCCAATAGTGCCACAGGCTGGTGACCAGGCCTTTAGAAAACTGCATTTTGGATGATATATGAGATCCAAACTACAATATTAGTACAACACTGAATGCAAGAATTCTTTCAAAATCATTATTATTTGTATGGAACTTATTGTTCACTGGTATCCTCTGTAATGTTTTATTTCTTAAAACTGACACTGCAATGATCTAAGTATTCATTAAATACAGTGGGACCTCGGCATTCAAACTGCTTTGTGCTCAAACGTTTTGGTCTACGACCAATGTTTTCATGATAATTCTGGTTTGGTGCTTGACCACTTGCGGTGCTAAAAACTGTATGAGATGCCATGCCATGCTTACCCATGACGATTCTTGGTGAAACAAAGGGCAAAGTGCCACTTTGGTAAAATCTATCCTGGTGTTATGTTCATGATCTTGTGAGGTTTTTTTCACATATATATGCATACATATACTATAAGTTCCTCATGGCACCCAAGAAACATGCTAGTGCTATATATGAGGGAAGTCTACAGTCATACCACCCTGGCATCTGATCCTGTTTAATCTCAGAAGCTAAACAGGGTGGGGCCTAGTTAGCTTTGTATATGAGACTGCCTAGGAATACCACATGTGTAGACTTGGGAGAAGGACTTGGCACCCAAGTCCCAAACAATCAGCCATTGAAAACCCTATAAATAGCAGATAAGCACTGACAATAGTGCTGGGCATGGCAAAGAGTCAGGGAGTGTTTCATTCTGTTGTACATGGGGTCACTATGAGTCAGACCTGACTTGACGGCACCTAACAACAACAAGTGAAGGAAAGAGAAAAGCAGTAAGAACAACAATTGAATTTTTTTTAAAAAGAGCTTATTGCTGAGTATGTGAGTTGCATTTGCATATCTTAATTAACCACTCAACATGGTGCATTTACATTATTTCTTATGGGAAAAAATACCTCAGCACTCCAACTGATTGACACTTGACTAGGCTTCCAGTATGCGTTATGGTTGAGTGCCGAGGTAGCACTATACACTGAGTTAGTTCATTAATTCTTGTGGTTTCAGGAAAGAAGCAAACATATGAAATGTATTACCTTTAAGTATTTCAAGTTCAATGGCTATTACTTGACAAAATAATAGTTTTAAAATTTAATATCACAGAAATTCTTACAGAGACCTAACAAGTCCACACATTTTGGTACAAATTACACAAATGGAGTTGTTGTCACAGGACCTGAGAATATCTCTAACCCACAACCTTTACTGCTAAAACTAAAAGATAAGAGGTAATTGGTGCAAAGTTGCAGCCAGGTGCAATGGTCTGTGCCTGTTATCCCAGTGACTTGGGAGGTGGAGGCAGGAGAATTGCAAGTTCAAAACCTAGGAAGACTGTGTAACTTAGCAAGACCTTGACTCAAAATTTTAAAAAATATAAAAAGGACTGGGAATGCAGCCCAGTCGTAGATTATTTGCAACTGTGATGCCCTCGGTTCAACCCCCACATACTACGAAGAAAAGAAAATTCAGTACACAGTTCCACAGCCTCCCAAAACAGTACCACACACTTGAGACCAGCATTCAAACATGAGCCTTGGGAAGCATTTTATGTTCAAACCATTAATACTCCTACCCAGCTTCCAAGAGGCCCATGGCCCATCTCATAATGTAAAATGCATCCAGTTCATCTCTAAAAGTCCCGAAAGTCTTGAACAGTCTCAATAACGTTCAAAAGTAAAAGTCTAAAGTTTCTACTGATACTCTAGGGAAACTCTTAGCTGTGAGTCCCTATTAAAAACAAAAAAACAGATCACGTGTTTCTGATGTACAATGGCACATAGTAAACATTTCTGATTGGGGCATGACAAGGAAAGTTCAAACCAAAGCAAGATCAATATCCATCAGGACATATATTAAATGTATGTAAGGAATCTGGCACCTGTGGTGGCATCATCTAGGCTTGACCAGGGTTGGGCATCCCTGCCTCTATGGCCTTGCTGTTTGCAGGCCACATGACCTCTGTCTCTGGCTGGCTCCAGTCATTGCCAGTAGCTTTCCTTGGCAGATGTTGCACATTGCTGGTATCTGGGATTTCTTGGCATTTCCATTGCAGCTTGGGCTTCACCTTCACAGCATCAAGATTCATCACTCCTCTGGGGCGCCTTACAAGGTATCCAACCCTGCTACACATTGCTTAGCCTCCCAAGCTTTTCTCTAAAACATTGGTGCAAGCCTCCATGACCTTGCAACTCTTGCGTTCTGCATCCCTGCAAAACCAGGACCATATGGATGGTGCCAGGGTCTGCTGTCAGCTGGAGTGATGGCTGGGCCCTTTGGACCATGGTTGTAGTGGCTTTTGAGTACCCTGGTGGCTGAACGCAGGAGAATACTTCTCCAAAAAGCCCCTTTCCAATAGGATGCCCTAGAGCTTCTCTCTTTTTAAAGGAAAGACTTTCAAATGAGTTGTGATTACATACCCTGGAGCCTTCAATGGGAGCAATCTTTCCAACTACTGATTTGTCCTCCAGGCATATTTCTAATTGTTCCATTGGGATTTCACTTTAATGGTGATAATCTCTTTAGCAACCACAGATCCTAAAGGGACTCTTTTTCAAGCTAGACTAGGCCTTTTTCAAGTATTTCTGCCCTGAATTGTATTCCTTTTCCTCACTGGAAATTTTGCTAAAAATAGCTACCAGTTACCATGACAAAGCCTCAATGTTATGCTGTCTTGAAATTTCCTCCACTGTTAGCCAGGCATAGTGATGCACATCTGTAATCCCAGAAACGTGTGAGGCAGAGGCAGGAAGATTGCATATTCAAGAGGCAGTTTGCATAGTTTAGCAAGACCCTGTCTCAAAAAGTAAAACAATGGGCTAGGGGTGCAGCTCAGTGGTCCAGCACTTGCAAAACATGCAAGCGCAAGGCCCTAGGTTCAACCCCCAATACTGAAAAAAGAAAAAGAAAAAGAGAGAGAGAGAGAGAGAGAGAGAGAGAGAGAAAGAGAGAGAAGAGAAGAGAAGAGAAGAAAAAAAGAAAGGAATTTCCTCCACTAAATTGATTAGTCCATTACTTTTGAATTCAGCCGAACCCAAATTTTTAGGACCTGGGGTAAAACACAAACTCTTTTCCAGAATTTAACATGAATTCTCTCTAGTCCAGTTCCTAATAGTGTCCTTATTGTCCTTTAAAATGACATAACCCTGGTCTTTACTCTCTGTACATCTTTTAGTGGTATGATATTTTTTACTCCCAGCAGGATCACCCATCACGCTCTTATAGCATTCTAGGGTTTCAGTAGCTTGCATCTCTAAATAATTTCAAATTCCTTCTGCAAACCAGTTCCAAAGGCCTGAGATCCACATGGTCAGGTGTAGCTACAGCAATGACCCCATCCCAATGCCAGTTGTTTGTGTTAGCTTTGTGTTATTGTGACAAAATATCTGACAGAACAACTTCAGGAAGAAGGGATTTATTTTAACTCATGATTTCAGAAGATTTCAGTCCATAGAAGTAGGGAAGTCATGGCAGCAGAGCAGATGTCTGGCCTTCTTGTTGATGGTTCCTCATATCATAGCAACAGGAAGCACAGAAGCAGAATGGAACCAGGGGTCCAGGTAAAACTTTCAGAGGCCCACTCCCTGTGGCCTATTTCTGCTAGCTAGGTCCCACCTCCTAGAGTTTCACACCCTCCCAAAACAGTGCCACTCATTGGGGACCAAGCAGTCAAACATGAGTCTTTATATTTATATTTTATATTCAAACCATAATACATTCTATAGAATAATATTACTTGAAAATGCTATTTATTCCTTTTTAAGAGTTCCAAAAATAGCAATCAATTTCAAACTCATATTCCAATAATTACTCTGTGTGTGTGTGTGTGTGTGTGTGTGTGTGTGTGTGTACTGTGAAAATCAAGTGAATCATACTTGTTTATGTCCCCGCAACTCCCATGTAGTTGTTAGCTGTCATCAAGTTGGTCTGACTCATGGTGACCCTCTTAGTGTTTTCAATGGCTAAGTGCTTTGAGATTGCCTTGGGAGTGGATTGCCACCTCCTTCTTCTGTGTTTGTGGAACTGGGGATTGAACCTGGGTCCTCAGAGAGTGTGGAGCAGCATTCTACCAACTGAACTAAACACCAGCCCCAACTCTCATGAAGGTAGTAAATTTTAGGCTAAGAAGTCCTTGCCTAACAGTTTAATGGTGCAGAGATGGTATGAACTGCCATCCAAGCTATAGTCATCCTGGCAGAAGCCAAAGAGGCATCTGTGGTAGGCACCCTACATTAACCTTTGCCTCCTGGTATTCACTCCCTTGTGTAATTCTGTAACAAATTTTAGTACAATCACATGTGGCTTAACAATGAAGATGTGTTCTGAGAAGTACATTGGTAGGTGATTTTGTTATTGTATGAATATCATGTTGTTTGTTGTTAGGTGCCACAGAGGTGCATCTGACTCATAGTGACCCTTATAGGGTTTTTCAATGGCTGATTGTTTCAGGATTGCTTTGTGAGTGGATTTCCAGGTCATTCTCCTATACAAATATTATAGAGTATACTTACTACCAGCCTGGATGCTATAGGTCAATCACTCTACATCTTCCAGATGCAATGAAGAGATTTAAACAGGACTATGAGCCTGCTACTGGCATAGGATAGCAGATTGTAAATGTCTTTTGTACATAGAAGGTGAATACTGTGAAATAATGATGAACAGCATAGTATAGAAAATACATAAACCAACAACACATTCATTGTGATTATCAAGTATTATGTACCACATGTAGTTGTATATGCTACACTTTTTTTTCTGACAGCACCATACCCATGAACACATGAGTAAAGCATTCCTACAACATTATGAAGTCTACAAAGTCCCTAGGTAATAGGAATTTTTCAGTTCCACTTTAGGCTTTTGAGACTTCCATTGTACATCTGGTTCAATGTTCACTAACCAAAGCATCATTCCTTAACATGTGACTGTAATTTTATGTGACCAATAGAGTATGGCAGAAGGGATAGCATGTCACTTCCAAGATTAGGTTGTAAAAGATTCTGTACCATTTCTGTTAGTCAGTCTCTTTTTCTCCTTTCTCATGTTTCACACACTGAGGAGAGGTGAATGGTTAAGTAAGAGTTATTCAGCTAATTCAGATATCAGTAAGTGAATGAGCACATTAGTAAATAAAATCAGCACTTGTAGTGAGTATGTGGATGCCAGACTTGCCCAGAATGTCAAATTTATGTGAAGATTACTCTTTTCTAAAAATTATCTTGTTTATATTACCTGATGAGTTCCTAAAAGTTAGACATATAGTTCACTTGCTGATTTCAGAAGTTTTTGTTTAAAGTCACAGAGAGCTTGTTTAAACCGAAAGCAGTTGATTGTCATCTTGGGACATAAGTAAATATAGTCTTCTGAAATGCACTCAACTATCATTGAGCTTTTAGTTTTATGTTTCTCACCCACATTGTTGGAGGTATTAAAAGTCAGTTGAAATGGTAATTTTACTTTGTTATTCTCTCCTTCTCCTAGCCTTCTAATGGGAATACTCATGAGCAGTGAAAGGAAGAAAACATGAGCAAATAAAGCAGGAGAGGACTTGTATATTCAGCCCTGAAGAGTTCTTTGCTCTGTGCTGACCTAGCAGCTAGCAAGGCACTAAGAAGTGATAGAACCCACTAGAAGTCCTCCAGCAATTAAGTGAGCACCTGGTCCCTAATTCCATTGTGTTGATTTTCTGTGCTCCCTAGCTCCTTATCATTGCTTTCTTTATCATCCAACCAAGAAATTAGTGGAGTCTGTTTGTGCCTCATGCATGACAAACTGAAGATAAGTTCCTTCCCAAGCTGAGTACTCTTTGCTGTACAGACAGGTGGAGAGTAGTATTTCTTATAGAGAGATTTCAAGAAGAAGGGAAGGGGGTAGGTACTAATAACATCATTTTATTAAATATAACTTATTTTGGAAAAACAGCTAAGATGAAAAATAGCTCCCTGATCAAAATGTTTTTTCATATATTCTATAAATTTCAGATTTTATGAAGTCACTAGCATTAATAAGCATGTTCTACAGAACAAAATATCATAGGAGAGGTCTGCATATTGAACAATGTAGTATTAATTATAGTGGCCTGATTAAAACTTATCATAAATCATCCTTCCTTAAGAGAAAGAATCTTGACTGATGCACAGAGGAAAAGAAGAGTCTGAGAAGTTCTACTTAGGTATTTTTTTTTTCTTTGCACAACCAAAGGTCATTGGAAAGCAAGTGAAAAGCACAAAAGGAAATTTAAAAGTGAGACTGAAAGATTCTAGTCTTTCTGTCCTCTTTATGATTTTGCCTAGGGCCATGATAGCTCTGGTGAACCTGGAAAAAACTGTGCCATGTGCTGCCCTTGGACAGCCCCAAATCTGCTTCTGCTGGAGGTGAGGTTCCAGAACCGTTCTGGAAGATAGAGAACATCAGTTTCCATCATTCTGCTCAATGTCCCCCAGGACTAGCATATTTGATCTAAATACAGTAGACTAGCCTAGACTACCCTGTGTAATTCTCATCCTTTGCTGCTATAAATTAAAGGCAGAAAGAACAAGTGAATGTAACAAGTCCTTTCAGGATTTGGCTCAAGGCAGAGATTCTGGGAAGCTGAAACCAAGTGGCTGAATGCATGGGAAGAAATCCAGACTGCAGGGGTGCGGCAAAGGGAAGGTGTAGAGTCGAAGGTAAATACAGGTGGGGAATGAATCTTATGAACCAGTTACGGCCTCAAGAGCAGTAATCCAGCAGCTGAAAAAGATGTCAAGCACCAGAAGCAAGTCTCATACAATACTGCTGGAGAACAGTGACACTGGACTCCCTTTCTCTGGCCAGAATGGATCTCAGGATATGAGCTCAGCCTAGGAGCCAAGCCTAACACACACTCTGGTGTCCCAGAGGGAGGGGATCCCAAGTGTGCAAATGAGGACAGCTGACTCTTCCCTGGAATGATTAGAGGATATGACACATGCCACACCTCTTCTCTGTCCCATTCTATTTTTAGTTCAATACACAAGGATTTCCCAGGCCCCAAGGAATTTCTACATTCTTTCTCTAAAAATACAAGAGTGTGTTAATTAGATGTTATGGATTTCCATTATGATTTGTTTTGCCTAGCATGACCTTGTTCCTCCAGAATGTAATTTAATTAAGCATGTATGACTTTTTTATATTTATGTGAAGTTGGTAGAGCGCCTGCTCTGCACACTCTAAGGACCAGGGTTTGATCCCCAGCACCACAAAAAAATGGGAGAAGGATGTGGCAGTGCACTCCTGAAAACAATCTCAAGACAATCAGCCATTGAAGACCCTAAGAGGATCACTATGAATTGGATCCGACTTGATGGCACCAAAACATAGGAAAACTTGTTCATGTGTGATGCTTAAAGAAACTTTGACTATAAAGACACATATTTACATTTATTAATTTTTTCAATATTAAACTATTTTTAGTGATTAAGAAATTATTCATTTTGAGGGGAAATTTACATAAATCATATCATGTGTATTATTTGGAATGGTAGTATATTTAAGACAAAAAAAGTTAAAAAAACACAACAGATGATGTAAAAAGAGCACTGTCCAACCTGCTTTCATAACATATGTTGTGATTAAAGTATAATTTAATAATTATATATTCATTTATGTATATTTATTATAAATATTTAATTTCTAGGCACCTGATTCTGGGACAAAATGAGCAGAAGAGTTATAGACCTTGCCTTTATTGAACTTACAATTTCAATGGAAATCATTTTCTGTTATATTTTTATTTTTTATTTTTTATTTTAACTAGCATATCATGATAGATTTCATGACATTTTCAAACAAGTATATAATGTATTTTACTCTTATTCATCCCCCATTGTCATCTCTTTCTGCTCCATTCCTCTCACCAGTCCCCTCTTGCCCTCCAAACAGTCCCCCTTCTACTTTCAAGTCGTGTGTGTGTGCATGTGTGCATGTGTGTGCGTATGTGTGTTTAAATCTAGCTTCTTCAGATGAGAGAAAACATGCAATATTTGTCTTTCTGAATCTGGCTTATTTCTCTAAACATGATAATCTCCAGTTCTATCCATTTCCCAGTAAATGACATCATTTTGTTCTTCATTGTGGCCTAGTAAAACTCCGTTGTGTAAATATACCACATTTTCTTGTCCATTGAGAGATGAACATATAGCCTGATTCCACATTGTGGCTATTGTGAACAGTGCTGCAATGAACATGGTTGTGCAGATGTCTCTGCAGTGTGCTGACTTAGATTCCCTTGGGTACATACCCATGAGTGGTATGGCTGGATCACATGGTAATTCCATTTTTGGTTTTCTGAGGAACCTCTACACTGATTTCTATAGTGGCTGCACTAATTTACATTCCCACTAGCAGTATACAAAAGTTTCTTTTCCTCCCACATCCTTGGCAGCATTTCTTTCTTTCTTTCTTTCTTTCTTTCTTTCTTTCTTTCTTTTTCTTTCTTTCTTTTTTTTTGGGGGGTGGGGGTACTGGGACTGTTGAACCCAAGACCTCGAGCCTGTATGCTTTGCAAGTTCTGGACCACTGAGCTGTGCCTCCAGCCCATTTTACTTTTTGAGACAGGGTCTCGCTAAGTTACCCAGACTATCTTTGGTCTCAAGTTTGCGATCCTCCCGCCATCACCTCCCCAGCCGCTGGGATTACAGGCATGTGCCATAGTGCCCAGCCCTTGGCAGCATTTCTTATTGTTTGTTTTGTTGATGCTATCCATTCTAAGGTAAGATGGAACCTCAATGTAGTTTTGATTTGCGTCTCCCTGATTGATAAGGATGTTGAACATTTTTTCATGTATTGCCATTTGTACTTCTTTTGACAAATGCCTATTCAATTCATTTGCCCACTTATTGATTGGAATATTTGGGTTTGGGCTGCTTAATTTTGGGGGTTCTTTATATATTCTTTTAAAATGTTGGGCATTCAACTCGGCTTAGCTCAGCAAGTATCTATTCAGAGCTACTGACAGTTTACTTGCCTCAGAAGAGTTATACGTGGATCGTTTATATCAAGCATATGTTTCAGGACATGATGACACATGCTTGTAATCCCAATGACTCAGGAGCCTGAGGCAGGAGGATTGTAGGTTCAAGGTGAGAGGCAGCCTGCACACCTTAGTAAGACCCTGTCTCAAAAAGAAAAGAAAAGAAAAGAAAAAAATGGGGGCTGGAAGGGCAGCTCAGTGGCAGAGCACTTGCCCAGCATATGTAATGCCCTAGGTTCAACACCCCAGTCCTACAAAAGAATTAAAAAGTAATTAATTAATTATGTGCTATAAAGTGTGCACAGGATGCAGGGACTTTGGATGAGGCAGAGATGTGGAGAAGAGAGGAAGGTCTTAAAAGTTTTCTGGAACAGATGAATTTGATCTGAGTCCTAGTGATGAGGAGGAATTATCCATGAGGAAGGAAAACAGAAGTGAAAGGGCACTTTCAGAAAAGGAAGAGTGGAAAATAAACCATGGGAACATTGTAGTGGGTTAGGAAACAATGAGGAATCCCCCTAATGCAAGAGTATAAAATGGGAGCGGAGGAGTGGAGCTGGTGGAGGGTGAAGCCAGGTCATTGGATGCTAAGAGTATCCTGTGGGGTCACTTTGTATCTATGGGTGTTTGGTTCAGGGGAGGCACAGGAAATCCCTTGGGTGATGCTGTAGTTTGGATCTGAAATGTCACCAAAGGTCCATGTGGTAAAAGTTTGGTCCCCAACAATGCACTATGGGGACATAGTGGCATCTGGAGGTGGAGGCTAGTGGGAGGTCTTCAGGTCATTGGAGGTGTGCTCTTGAAGGGGATAGTGGGACCACGGGCCATTCTTTTTCCTCTCTTTCATTTCCTGACCATGAGATGAATGGTTTTGCATCACTACTCACTTTCTTCCATGATGCACTGCCTTATGATGGGCCCAAAGCAACAGGCTCAACCAATCATGGACTAAGACTCCAAAATCCTGAGCCAAGATAACCCATTCCTCTTTATAGGTTGATTATCTCAGATGTTTGTTATTGGGATGGAAAGATGACTAATACAGGTGTTTGTCCTGTTCTAATTTCATTTTTTCTTCAGGCTAAGCAGCTACTCCTTTTTATTCTCATCTTCTATGACATTGTTATTTTTCTTCACACCAAGGGCAAGCTCTGCCTTCTACATACCAATACACCACTTGAAATGGAGATCCAAAAATTAAACAGAATTTTCTAGGTGTTTCCTGACAAAAAACAGAGTGTTGCAACATTCACGTTTGTCCTTTGCACCTTTGAGTTCCATTAACACATCCTGTTTGTGTTAACTTTTTGGTAAGCTATACCATACTGTTGATGCCGTGAATCCATGGCAAATTAAAATATGCAGTGTCATTTTGACATGATACCCTTCATAGCCAAGATATTCCAATTTTTTCTATGTCTTTTTGTTTTACTTAATTTACTTAGTTTATTTAATTGATTTAATTAATTTGAATTATGAAATTTCATCTAGTTCACCATGTATTGTTATTACTTCCTGATGAGATCTCTAGAATGCAGATTTGGTCTAGTATAATCATCTATTTTGTCTCCAGTATAATCTAGTATTTTGTCTCTAGTGTAATCATAAATTTATCTTTTTGCTGTTTACCCATTTGATAAGCATTTTTGGCATCTTGGGGCAAAACCTAATAGCTATGTTTGCTCCTAAGAATTTGATGCTTTATAAAAAGCCAGAAAAGATTCTCACCCAAATCTACCATATAAAATATATATCTAGTACTTGTCTAGAAACTATATAATTAATAAAAGTAATTTAACCACATGAGATATCCATTTATACTTATTATGTCTTTTCTTTAAGTAAATGAAAATTGAGACCAAGCCTTAAGAATCCCTAAGGGCGGAGGGCCAGTTAGACTCATAGGTGACCTTTACCCTGCATGGTTTACAAACAAGTGAGAGTTGGTGTGAGCTATTTACTGTAAATGCCTATATAAAAGAAATAGAAAATTTAAGACTAGCCAATCAGAAGCATCAATGAACTTATTGTTGTATAGGTAGAGGTTTTCTGGAAGGATAGAATAAAATAAGGTAATCACACAAATATAATCGATTACATATTTTCTCTGATGTACTTCCATGTTTGTCCTATAAGATGCCTTTTCTTCCTTCCCTTGGTGGAGTTCCCAGCCATTTCCAGTTTGGAGCTGCCCAATTCATGAATCACTATTTGTGCAAATCAAATTTTTAACATTTTGAGTTTTTTTCCTGTTTACCTTTTAATACTTAACATAAATAACCACTTTCCCCTAAAGAAGTTAATGTTTGTTTATTTTAGGCATAAGTGGAGGCATTATTAGATATGATTAGCCACAAAATAAATATTCCTAGTTTTCAACTTACATGATACCTAAATTAAATGTACTAATTCCTTGGTTTGCAAAATCATGTATTTTTTATTATAAAACTGTTTTCATCTTCAAAGCCTTTCTGGTCCTCAATATTATACACTGAGATGAGTAGATAATAACAGAGGATTAAATGCATGAAATATAATAATAAAGGATAGCAGTAGACCTAGGATAGTGTGATTATTCTGGTCAGTAGTAGATGTTTTATATTTGAAGATGTATATTTCACTGATCAACTTGTCTTCTCACTAAGTACATTGTAGGCCCCTTTACAAGAGTTGAATAGATTATTTTTGTTCTGCATATTATTTCTGTCATTTATTTTACCTATTAAAAGGCACTAGCCTTGTTGCTGAATATTAGATGTTATACTGTGTGATGAAATATGGGCCAAGTACTCAACCCAGGAAATCCCAAGGGGCTAATTTAAATGTCTTAGGAATGTGGTGGATTTCTTTTTTCTTTTCTTTTGTTTCTTTTATTTTATTTCTTTTCTTTATTTTTTCATTGCTGAGGGGATGTACTTGGAAGCTCATGCATACTTGCAAGCACTCTGCCGCTGAGCTGCCCCCTCAGCCACGTTTTTATTTTTGAAACTGAAACAGGGTCTTGCTAAGTTACATAGGCTACCTATGGCCTCAAACCTGCAATGCTACTGCCTCTGCCCCGAGTCACTGGAATTACAGGTGTAGCCCACTGCACCTGGCTTAGAGTGTAGTTATTTCTAGAAATCATATCCTCCTCTTTTCAGGTTTTGCAGACCCAGAAACTAAGACTCCCACCTACAAACACTGAATATGCAATTTCAGTAAAAATGTTGCAGGTGAAAATCTTCTGATTTACCTTTATTAGGCAAAAGGTGACTAATTGAATTAATGAATAATTTATCTGTCCCTGTCTTCTATACCTCAAAATACAGAGTTGGGTATTGGTAAGACGCAAGTCTGATTTGCCATTTCCTAAATGGCTTTTAAGAGAATATTCCAAGTGGAAACAGCAAGGGGTTATCTGAGTTTGCTTCACATTCCATACCCATATATGCTAAGCTTTTCTCACTAATACTTCTGGTGCTCACTCAGCGCCTCTGTGTTTCTCTCCCCTCCATTTTCACTTCTGCCTTCTCAGATTCTCATCTACCTTGCTACAGTGGTTCCCCTCACTTTTCCTCCATCCCCTCTGGTGGGTGGATGTTTTCTGGGTGTCCTTGAACCCACTAACAAACCAGGCAGTGTCTGAAACAAAAATCATGGATGCTATGCACATGCATACAACTAATGTATTCAAATATATGCAGTAGCTAATAGAAAATAAAATCGTACAAAAGCATTGCTGAGTTTGCTTGGCAGTATTTCTAACATGAGAAGCAGCTATATGATCAATGTTTCATGAGATTTGTATTGTTGTTGTTAGGTGCCCTTGAGTCATGTCCAATTCATAGTGAGCCTCATAGGGTTTTCAATGGCTGATTGTTTCGGGATTGCCTCAGGAGTGGATTGCCACGTCCTTCTCCCATTTTTGTGGTGCTGGGAATCAAACCTGGGACTTCAGAGAGTGCAGAGCAATGCTCTACCAACTGAGCTAAATCCCAGTCCGAGATTTGTATTAGAAGTATAGAAAAATGAAGGCTCCCATTTTCTCAATATTACAAGATTAGGATCACACAAGGTTTTTATTCATGACCAAAGATTAGGCAAATGTTTAGGGACTTAGTACCTACTCCACACTTTTATTTTCTTTCTTTTGGTGTTTGTTTTTATGTTGGTACAGTAAAGGGCCCTATTTTGGTAATCAATTTATCAGTTGAGAAAAGAAACCAGTTACATTTTAATAATTTTATCTATATCACAATATAATTTGATTACAATGTATAATAGACCTATATCTGTATATATTTATACTCACTATTCCCCTTTAACTGTGGTACTTCTATTTTTCTTCTCTTTGTATAGGAAAATATTCATAGTCACATCATAACTTATTTTGTTTTGCAAACAATGTATTTTTCTTATATGCACATGTGTAAAATGATACATGATAGTCTTCTAGGCTGTGGGTGAAACCAAATCTGAAGTAGAGTATAAATCCAAACCCAAATACCTCACTCTTCATAAAGGGAAACTCTAGGAAGAGTTATTCACCAGTATGTGCTCTTGACTATCATGTTGGAATTTGGAGTCTTTATTTTGTCTAAATTCATGCTTGACACTCCAAGAGGTGCTTCTCAAGGTTGACCCCTGCTCTGAATCTGGGAGGATTATTATCCATTGGATGAATCACATGCTTAGGCAAACAAAACATCTTTTTACTGGAAGATTTTGACGTACAGTTTTTAAAAATATGTATGTATAACTCCTGTCATAACGCATAACTATTGCTTAACAAGGAAATAGAAAGTGAAGTGGCCAAAAGAGATCTGGGTCTTTAAGTAGATTTTATAAAATTTCTGAGAGACATAGTTTGTTGAGGCATATAAATGATATAACTGACAAATTCCTGCAATGAATAAGGCTTTAAAAGAAGTTTTTGTTGCAATTCTAACATCTTAACAGTTTCCTTATTTAACTAAAACTATTTGGCCAGATGTTGCCCAATGAGGTAGCATGTACACTAATGCATATTATAAATGCCACAGTGGAGACTTAACCATGGTTCTATTTTCCCTTTGGACCTGAGGACTCAGCCACATGCCCTCCTGCAGCTCCCAGGTCAGAGAGCAGTCCATCTTCTGCATCGATGCATTAGATGCTCACACACTGTTTGGGCATTTTCCTCAGATGTCCCTCATTTCCTTATTGTGGATCATGACAGATTTCTGCCTACCCTGATAGTTCAGGGTCCTCCCCTCTCAAGCAATTCTTACATATTTTTAAAGTATAAACAGAACTAACCCCTTACTCTGTTTTGTGTGAGCTTCTTTTTCTTCAAACCCAGGGGAAATATACACACCCCAGGGTGCTTGGTGGTGTCACCCTATTCTCTCAGCCAGAATCAGTCCCAGAGTCATACTGGTTGGGCAGTGGCCATGCTGTTCACATGGGCTCTGTGCTGGGAAGGGACCCAGCCTTTGCCTTCTTCCTCCTGCTTTCTAGCTGCATTCAGTCTTCCTATTGGTAATGTCCTTGAGCTACCAAGGGATCTTGGCATCAAACAGTAGGAGGAGTCAGACTGTCTTATAACACATTTTGCTTTTTATAGAGGATACATCTTCAAGGATGTATACAGTTTCACTACCAAAGATTCTCTCAGTAAAGAAGGAAAGCAGGAATATTAGTATGTATCTGAAAAAAGTTACACTTCTAGTACAAAAGCCACATATATAACAGGAAAATGCAAACCTTAGTTAACCATCATGTGTATGCATGTGTATAATATACACAGATGTTGTTGTTGTTGTTAGGTACCGTCAAGTCAGTATCCGACTCATAGCGACCCTCGTAGGGTTTTCAATGGCTGACTGTTTTGGGATTGCCTTGGGAGTGGATTGCCAGGCCCTTCTCCCAATACACAGATAGATGATAGAAATATAGGTAGGTAGATAGACAGATAGATAGATAGATAGATAGATAGATAGATAGATAGATAGAGAGTTGTTCCAGGACCCCCTGCAAATGCCAAAATTCAGGATGTTCAAATCTCTTATGCAAAATGCTCGAGTGTTTACACATAGCCTATACACATCTTCTGTACTCTAAATCATCTCTAAATTACATGTGATACCTGAAACAATGCTGTGCAAATCATTGTTCTACTGTATTTTTTAGGGACTAATCACAAGGAAAAATCTCTACACCTATCAGTAAAAACACAAAACATCTTAGTTCTACCTACGTAGTGTATCAACAGCATAACTTAATTTTCCTAATATGTTTGACCTGAGGCTGGTTAAATCTACAGATCTGGAACTTGAAGATGTGGAGACCAATTCTGTGTATGTGTATATTTACCTAAATCACATTCCCCACCACATACATATGTTTTTCTCCCCAGTGACTCCAAGTTTAGTTCATTTCCATGTATATTTTTCTCTTAAGCAATCCAAGTTGAGTACATCTGAGTAAATTTTACAAAATACATTGAAGTAAAATAAATCCTAGTTCATTATGAGGCTTGATGCACAGAAGTATAATTTTCATTACTAATATTGATTTTGATTAGTTATTGCCACAGGGCTGGCCAGAAGAGCCACACATGGAATGATTTGTGTGTAGTGATGCAGAGAGTCAGTGATTCAACTTGCATTAGCATCTCCATGCTTATTTGTTGCCATGAGTTGTCAGAACTTTTGGAGCTGCTATCTAGTCTTTGTTCTTACATGTAAATATTAAAACAAATTACCAGGTAGGGCAGTAAAATCTGGCCTTCAATTCTGTTGCTGAAGAAACTAAAAAAGATTGGTATTGAATTTCCTTAGGATTACTTGAAACTTTCTAGGTAAGAAATCTCTAGTATTGAGCACTTGCAAAATATGCAGGAGGCCACAGGTTCATCTCACCCTTACTGGAAAAAAAAAAGAAGAAGAAATTTCTAGTATTTTATATTAAACACAATTGCCTTTGTATTTTTTCTTTTGCAAAAAGAAGTAAACATTACATTTATATTTACTATATTTTGGGAAAACTTAATTTAAGAGGGTTAAATAATAACACTTCTTAGATTTGGGCTTAGTCCCAAAGCATACAAAATGATTTGATAAGAAATGGCCTTAACTTGAGGATAGATCAAATTGTTGCAGAAAGATGCTGAGTTTCATTGATGATTTTTTTCCATGTTCAAAGTTGGCACATCACTAACAATGATGACTTATGACTATAGTTTAAAAAGAATACATATGTAGAGCCTGTTTAAAAGAGAGTTAGAACAAAGGGTGAGAAAGGCTATTTTCTCCAGGAAATGGTACAGAGGTGCTATTCAGTTGAATAAAGACATAAATAAGAGCTCAGAAATCTGTAGCTCAGGACTAATGGAAATAAATGTTTGTGTTCATTTTTCAGGTCCCTTGTTTCTATCCCCGCATCAGTTGTTGTTAAGTGCCATAGAGTTGGGTCTGACTCATAGCGACTCTCATAGGATTTTCAATGGCTGATTGTTTTCAGGATTGTTTCTGGAGTGGCTGTCATGTCCTTCTCCCACTTTTTGCTGTGCTGGGCAGATCAAACCCAGGGCTTCATAGAGCACAGAGCAGCATCCTACCAAACCCCAGCCCTCATAGGTGGGTCAGTACATCATGGCAGAAGATAATGTAAAGGATAAATGAACCCGAATGTGTATTCTATTCCACAGTGCATCAAGTCTCAATCCTCATACAACAGTTTTCATCTGGCAATATTGAAACTAATTCCCATGTTATTGCCCACTCTGCCCCAGCACCCCTTCTCTATTTTGACCAGGTTGCTTTCCTCGCTGGTCCACTGTTGTAATTCTGAGCCTTTCATTATTGTTCCATCCTCCTGACCTCTTCAAAGCTTGTTGTTGTTAGGTGCCATTGAACCGGTGTCCATCTCAAAGCAACCTTACATACAACAGGCAAAACAGTATTGTTAGGGCTTCTCTGCCATTCATAGGGCTTTCAATGGATGATTATGTTTAGGAAGTGGGTTGCTGAGTCCTCCTCCCAAGCCTACAGCACCTGGTGTTCCCAGGTGGTCTCCTATCCAAGTACTAACCAGGACCCATCCTGCTTAGCTTCCAAGATCTGATGGGATCGGACCCCACAGTGGTACAGCTACAGGCTTCAAAGTTCAGCATGTCTAAATTATGTTTCACTGACCTCCATTCTCCTGAATACAAATTAGCACTTTACTGCAGACTGTTAATTCCTGTTTCATATGTCAGTATTTCTTCCTCAAGAAAGCTACTTCCCATCATGTCTAACCCATTTGTGTTCCTGCAGCTATAAAAGAACCAAGGGCAATGAGAAACCTTTCTGATTCTGACTTTCTCTGAAAGCCAGGAAGTAGAGTCAAATGGGAAGGAAGTGTTTTCACCTCCTCTTCTTTTCCCCAATGTTCATACAGTGAGGTAGGCCAACAGGTGCATCTTATGTAAAAAGGTCTCTTGGTCTCTGCTTTCTTGCTTCTTGACCTCAGATTGTGTTGCATTGTCTGTCCCCTGGGTAATATAAAGTGATACAGTTGAAAGCATTACTTTAGATTTTGTATAATTCTCCCACATTCAGGCAAGTTTACTGAGATAAGGGGGATGCTTTGAGTAAGTCTTAATTGAGTGCGATAAAATGTAGATATTAGACCCAAGCCAATTACCAACTGCTGGCTATATCAGAATTAACATCTTGACCTGTCTATTGTCTACTAACAATTTGGGTGACCATGATCCTGCTATTTACACTCTCTGGATATTAATGTCCTTACTTGCAAGGTAATTTAGTTCAAGTGATCTACTTCTAACGAATCTCGTTGGTGTCATTAGGTGCCATCAAGTCAGTGTGTGACTCATAGCAACCCTATGTACACAGACAAAACAGTATTATCAGTGCTTCTCTGCTATTCATAGGGTTTTCAATGGCTGACTATTTTCTGGGAGTGGGCTGCTGGGTCCTTCTTCCAAGCCTATAGCACTCAGTATTTCCAGGTGGTCTCCCATCCAAGTACTAACCAGGCCAGACCCTGCTTAGCTTCGAAGATCTGACAGGATTGGACAATACAGTGGTATGGCTGCAGGCAATCAATCTTACAGCCCACCCCCCCCCCAGTTTAAGTTTCTATTTGATTTTTTGGCAACTGGGGCCATCAGCAGAAATATTCCTTTACATAAAGGAGGGTACCTGTGCATCATGTCATTTGGTAAAAGTAATCACATCTAGGAATCAGGATTCTCAATTTGAAATCATGAGAAGGAATTTGCTGGAAAATGTTTTCCACGGATGAGCCTTATTCTCTCTCCTTTTAAACATCCCTGCCTTACATAGCTCAAGATGAGAAAATAAGTAGATGTTGATGATGAAAGTTATTGTACAGGATAGGGTCTCTAGAAGTGACAGGGGAAAAAGGAGGGGAGATAATATATGGGATGTTAGGTACCAACAGCTTATTTTTATCTTCTCTCAAGCACAAATTTTCAGATATGAGATGAGAGAGGGAAGAGTCTGGAAAAGATGTGGTAGATAGACTGACAAACCTGAGAGCCCAAGGAGGTAGAAGCAACATCTGTTGTTGTCAGGCACCATCGAGTCAGATCCAACTCATAGCTACCCTCTATACAACAGAATGAAACACTCCTCAACTTTGTGCCATGAAGCATAAATTGGTGGGAATTGTTGAAGTTCAGTTGAATTCCAAAGTAATTTAGTCTTATCTTTGGCAAAATCTGCCAGGAATTGGATAAGTATTTATGTTCATTCTGTTCCCAAATTATTAGTGTCTTTGGATAATAGTTCTATCACTCTCGTGTTATGTTTGAACATTTCAGAACATCATTTTCGTTTTCTCATCGAAACTTATCTTTTAGGTAAGTCATAGTCCTACTCCTTATTCTTTTATAAGTCTTCAGGTATCTAATACAGCATCCCACAAAAGATTAAGGCTGGGTGAATGGAGGTGATTGGCCATATAATTCTACTCCATAATACATTAGTGTATTTCTTGTTGTTGTTGTTGTTATTGTTTTCCCCTCTTTATATGACTTTCCTGAGGGAATGAGTGAGTCTTTGCTACTTCCTAGAAGCAGAACAAGTTGGTGAGTATACAGATATATAACAACTGTGTACATTTTGGGCTAGGATTTAGGTCAGTGGGTAGTGTGCTTCTCCACACTCTCTGAGGACCCAGGTTCGATTCCCAGCACTGCAAAAATGGTAGAACGAAGTGGCCATCCACTCCCAAAGTAATCCCATAGCAATCAGCTATTGAAAATCCCATGAGGGTTGCTAGGAGTGGAATGCAACTCAGCAGCACCTAACAACAACAATGTACTCTTTACACTACAATAGTTCCTTGCATTTACTCTCTCCCAGGAATTTCAAATGCCAGCCATCAGCATGAGGCCTGTTGATAACAATCTTTAATTGCTATGGTACTTTGAATGTGAAGATCAATCTCCAAATGTCTGGGGAGCATTCCATTTAAAAATTTCTTGAAAGTAAGAAAAAAAATGTGACTTCATTTAACAAAAAAAGGTAGTTTATGATTAATGGCATGGCCATTGTGATAAGTGAATTTGGTTTTAATCTTTAGCTCCAGTGATAAATGGTGCTGACATCTGGAACAATGTCCTCTTGTCTCATCAACAGCAAATGTTTTATCTTCAATGGCTGCATTTGAGTTTTGTAAAAACTCTTATTCTTGGCACTGAAAGTAAACCAAACTGTTTTGTTTTGTTTTGAATATCCAGCTTTCCTTGTCATGGCTATTAGTTTAAAGGGAAAGCAGAAATGTTTTAGAAGCCTATTGCTGCAAGAGAGTTATGAGTTCTCTTATGTGCAAAACAAAGGAGCTCAAAACATAACGCTGCAGGGAAATGCTATTTTTTTTTTCTTTTCTGGCTCTCTTCAGTATAAGTGTGCATAACCTTTATTTCTAGCATGCACAATGAAATCATCAACTTCAACCTCAAATACTTTTCTTTGTTCCCTGAATCAGTACTAGAACAGGTTTTATTTAATTTCCAAAGATATTCTCTCTGTCTCAGTCACTCTTAGGTCAAACTCCAGACAGGAGCCTAAATGAATAGATTTTATTTGCATGTATAATCTCAGAATGATAAAAATGAGACAATAGAATCCATCCTGATTCTAATGCCAGAGCTGTCCCAGGTGAAGCCGTTCCCTCCCCAGGGAACAAGCCATCTGACAGACTCCCAAAAGGCCCTTCATGGCTTGAGATGACTCAGTGGAGCTCCACGTAGAGACACAGTCTTTTTCATTCCAAGTGCCTCTCCAGAGCTCACAGGAGAGCCAGATGGGAGCCTGGGACAGAGTAAATGACAAGTTCACCTGTGGCACACCCTCCTGCACTGCTAAAAATAAAGATGAAGGCTTGGAAAGAGGAGCAATGGAAATGATGAATGGTTTAGAGGTGAATGAGCTCAAGTTATTTGTCCTAGAGACACACAAGCTAAAAATGATTACCAGCAGTTTGTCTTGTACTACAGTAGGGTCAAGTGTGTGTCCATCACTCTGATCACACAGAGTGGGGATCAGGAGGGGCCATCTCTGTTTTCTTTAGACAAGTTCAGCTTTTCTTGCTTTTTAAAAAAATTTCAGGTTTTTTTTGTTTTTTGTTGTTGTTGTTGTTGTTTGTTTTGTTTTGTTTTGTTTTTTTGGTTTGTTTTTGAGACGATGTCTCACTGTGTTTCCCAGGCTGAACTTGAACTCACGGTCCTCCTGTCTGAGCCTCCTGAATGATACAATTACAGGAGTGTACCACCATGCCTGGTTCCATTGCTTTTTAATATTGACTTCTATGGATTACTTTATTTGTACCTCGAGTTCAGAAGGTACCAAATATTTTTAAATCCTACTCAAATTTACAGAGGAAAAGAAAAAGTATGTGACAAACATACTGTGTTTTTGCTAGACTTCATATGAGGTAAAGCTCTCATGGGCTCCTGCTTATTCATCTGTTAAATGAGACACTGACTCCTTAGTCTTTTTCAACTCTGAGAAAATTATGCAACTCTCCAATGAGACTGTAATAAGTCAGTTGTCTCTAACATTGGATGTTAGACATAGACTCTGAGGGAGAAAGTAGGACTCCCGTGGTCCTGCCCTGCTAGACCACAAAGTCCTGATGCTTCTGGATATGGTGTGCATAGGTAGCTATAGAGTCAACTTCTTACACTAAACTTACAGGCTGAACTCCAACAGACCTTCCAGCTTTAAAAGCCATGTCATCCCATGTCTAGAAACCTTCTTAAGAAATAAGCAATTGATAGGATTTATGTCTATGAGGATTTTAAAGAAGAAAACAAACATCCACTCCCCCTGCTTCCTTTCCCTCTCTGTTTGTCTTTCTCTCCCTCTCCAGTTTTCTTTCCTGGAGGCTGTGAGGATTTAAAGACTGTTCTACTTATGAGTTTCTATAAAGTGTTAAATGTTCTAACACTCCAGTTTAACTCTGTCTCCAGGGGTATTTTAGATTTTACTTCTATAAATACTACTTGTGTTTTTGTGATCTCTTTCTACCAGAAATGAGGAGATTTTGTTTCTCTGTGTGTGTATTTAATATATTCCATATATTGGTTGACTCATTATATTCTTCCTAAATCCATAGCATTTTGTTTTCTTTTTTTTTCAGCATCACGTGAATCTGCTTCTAAATAAGTTATTTAAGCACTAGAATTTCTTTTTTTTTTTTTTGTAATTTTGTTTTATAGTCCAACTCTCTCTGTCAGTCTATCGGATGAAAGTAAAGTATTTTTACTCCACTTTCTAGTGGGGAATTACATAGAACAAGTATCAAAACAGCTTTTCTCTTCATTTGAAACCATTTTTTGGTAAAAATCCTGTTTAAGAACAAGGGTGACAGGTATAAGAAGATGCAATGCCACTAAATCTAAAGATAAAATTATAAGAATGAATGCTCCTGAGATTAAAAAAAAAAGAAAAACAAAATAACTCCCTCAGTGATTTAATTAAACATGAAGCATAAAACTGCAGAAAAATTATCTTCAATAGTGCTATTCAACATTGTTGGCACCAGAATTTTCTCAGGTACAGAAAATGTGTGACCCAGCAGCTGACCAGATTATTTTTTGTTCCTGTTAACAGCCTGAGGAAGTGACAGGCATGGTGTGGTACCTAAAGCAGAAGTGAGTTCACTGCAAATTATAAATACCAAGCTTAATATAGTGGTAACTTCTCCCACGTAAATATTCTTCTTCATCTAAGAGATAGTTTCTCTTATGGAACTGCTATTTGGGGCCAAAGACAAAAGAAGGCTCTTGGGGACATTTTCCAGGTGTCCACAAGCCCTGCCCTGTCTCCAGCCAAGTTCTAACATCTGCTAGACTTGAAAGTACAATTTGTTTAGTAGAATGTAAACCCTTTGCTCAATAAATAGGCAGGGAAGTGGAGTGACCTGCCCATGAACACACAGCTCAGAGACCATTAGGTGTAACTAAGACCAGTGAAACAAGACAGTTGGAAATGTTTATAAATGGCCATACTGATATGGGGAGAGTGAAATGGAGAAGTAAACATGAAAATCCATCATCACTGAATGGCTGTTGTACTCACAGAGAGCAAAAACATTGCCTGACCCTTTGGACAGACTCATATAATATGCATAGCCAATATTCACTTGTTTTTCTTTGCCAGAACATTCATTAACTTGATGGGCTCTTTAGTATCTCCAGATAGCTAGGTGTCCATTCGGTCTTTTCACATCCAGATTCTTTTCTTTATTTTACAAAATGAAATTCCTTTCATCACTCATTCATTTTATTCATTCAAGAAATCCGTGTTGAGCTTTAACTATGTGCCAGGCAATGTTCTATGCTTTGGAAATACATTGTGAACAAAATAGACTAAAACTTGTCCTCATCCAGTTCCCATTCTAGAGAGAATATACAGCAATGAAGGAAATAAGTCACTATAAATATGTGCTGTGTATGATATGGTGGTAAGTGCCATGAAGAGAAATAAAGCAGGGAAGGGTGGGTAAAGTGTGTTGCTGGGCTTTCCAGCAGAGGACGGAAGAGGTGCAGCCTCACTGAGCAGGGCACCTTTACATAGACAGGAGGTAAGTGCACAAGTGCTCTGTGGGGGTGTGCAAATGTTCCACGCACCCACGAAGGACAAACACACTGTGGTAGCAGAATCCTGGACAGGGGTAAGGCTACAGGAGAACTGCACTGAGTGGGGCCTTGGCCTGTACTATGATCACTTTGGCTCCACTGGGGGACAAAGGAGGCAACTTGATAAACTTTAAGGAAAGAGTTACATAATTTGACCAACTTTGACAGGACCATGCTGGCTGGCCTGTTGAGGACAGACTGAAAAGGAAAAAGTCAAAGGGCATTTGTGATCTCGAGAAGTATGATAGGCCTCCAGGTACAGACAATGAACAGGGAACCTGGTCAGAGTCTAGAGTCCGGGAGAGCTTTCTATTGACATCCTCAGCTCTGCCCTTTCTGCATTCATCTTAAACGTGTCTAAATGTCTTTACTCATTCCTTGAATAATTCAACAGATTCAACATTCTCTGTAAGAAAATGATGTTATGGGCAGTTAATTAAAGGGAAGAGCCATTTGTGAGCCTGATTTTCTGGAAAGTAATAAGAAAGACAAGAAAGTTTTACCTCAGGATAAAAGAGATCCCTATGCAATAAAATATAAAAAAATGCTGCAGGCTCCAATGAGTAAATATCCTGAAGGAATTGAAAATATGGTTGGGGTTCCTGCATTCTGTTCTTCATTTTACTATGAAGGTCATTGTTAATTGTTTCCTTTGAGTTCTAAAGAAAACATTGATGCTTGGTTTGAGTTTTTTTACTATTAAGCTAATTAATGCAGTCATAAGAACCCCAAGATAGGCTTCCAGTTGCAGCTCCTAAGAGAGGGCCAGAAAATAAGATGCATACATCCACTGCTGCCATTTGAGGGTGACTTTGATCAAAATCACTGATTTTTTTTTCATTATTCCAACTCCCCACTTCCATGTTGAACCAATGAAATTAAGATGATTTTGCTTTGTTATTAGCATATTGAATTTTAGATTTCAGCATATACTGAGTTAGATAGTGGAGATTTAAGGGTAAAGTAGAAGCAAGCGTGAAAACTCCAGTCAGAGCCTGAGAGCTCTCATTTACTGCCCTTGGAATAGAAATTTAATCCTCTTAACAGCAGTATCTTTATCTCTCAAATTCTTTCTGTGAAAAACATACAGTATAACATTTCTAAGGATACTTTTCAGAGTAAAAAGGTAAAGAATTAAGGCAAGATGTTACAGCTGTTAAAACCAAGAAAGCAGAGGACAGAATACATGGGTTCAAATTCTGGTTCTATTTGTTAGTACCTAGGTGAGCTGGGCCAAGGTTCTTAATGTTTTTGCACTTAATTTCCTCATCTGAAAAATTAGAATAAAAGTATGTCTAATTTAGCAGATAGTCCTGATGATTAAATGACTTAATACATGTAAAACAGGCATAGCTGTGCCAACCACATGAATGCACTCAGTAACATTTATAGTAAGCATGACTACTAGTAGTACTATTATTGTTGTTTATAGATGTTCCTATCTCTTGATTGCAGTTTCAGTTATGCACAGTCAAACATGATCTAAAAATATTAAATAGAAAATTTGAGAAATAAATTATTCATAATTCTTAAATTGCATACCATTCTGAGTAGTATGATGAATTTTTTTGTCATTCTGCTCCATCTTACTTGAGGTATATCCATTTGTCCAGTGTATCCATGGTGTAGATGCTACCTGCCCATTAGTAGCCTAGTAGATGTCTCACTTATCAGCTTGACAGTCATGAGATTACAAGTGTTCACACTTAAGTAGTCCTTATTTTACTTAAATAATGGCCCCAAAGCACAAGAGTAGTGAAGCAGGAAACTTGGATGTGCTAACAAAAAGCTGTAAATTGCTTCTTTTAAGTGAAAAAGTGAAAATACAGTGAGGGAGGGAGGGAGGGAGAGAGAGAGAGAGAGAGAGAGAGAGAGAGAGAGAATGAGAGAGAGAGAATGAGAGATTGAGATTCACATTTATTACAGTTGTTGTTAGGTGCCTTCAAGTTGGGTCCCACTCATAGTGACCCTATGTACAACAGAATGAAACACTATGCCAGGCACATGATCTTTTTTTATGTTTAAGTCCATTGTTGCAAGCACTGTGTCAATCCATCTAGTTGAGAGTTTTTCTTTTCTTTTCTTTTCTTTTGTTTTTTTTTTTTTTTTCATTAACACACTACTCTCCCAAATATCATGTTCTTCTCCAGGGAATGGTCCTTCCTGACAACATGTCCAAAATATGTAAGACAAAGTCTAGCAGTCCTTGCCTCCATGGAACACTCTGGTTACACTTCTTCTAGTACAGATCTGTTGGCTCTTTTGGCAGTACATGTATATTCAATATTCATTTCCAGCACCGTAATTCAAAAGCATCAACTCTTCACCTGTCTCCCTTATTCTATGTCCAGCTTTCATAAGCATGTGATATGACTGAAAATACCATGGCATGGGTCAGATTCACCTTTGTCTTCAATGTGACATCTTACCTTTTCAATTAAGAGGTCTGTTGCTATAGCTTTTTCTGATGCAATGCGTCTTTTGATTTCTTGACTGCTGCTTCCATGGGTGTTAATTGTAGAACAAAGTAAAGCAAAATCTTGGACAACTTCAATCTTTTCTCCACTTATCTTGAATTTGCTTACTGTCCCAGTTGCAAGGAATTTTGTTTCCTGATGTTGAGTCACAATCTATACTAAAGGCTGTATTCTTTGATCCTCATCACTAAATGTTTCAAATCCTCTTCACTTTCAGCAATCAAAGTGGTATCATCTGCATAATGCAGGTTAATGAGTCTTCCTCCAATCAGTATGACACATTCTCCTTCATGAAGTCCAGCTTCTTGGATTATTTTCCCAGCATAGATTGAAGAAGTGCAGTGACAGGATACAGCCCTGATGCACATCATTCCTGACTTTAAACCAAACAGTATTTCCTTGCCCTGTTTGATCAACTGCCTCTGGCCCATGTACAGATTCCTTGTGAGTACAATTAAGTGCTATGGTATGCCCATTCTTGCAAAGCTATCCATAATTTGTTGTGATCCACATAGTCAAATGCTTTTGCATAGTCAATATAATATAGATAGACATCTTTCTGTTAGTCTCTGCTTTTGGCCAATATCCATCAGATATCAGCAAATGATGTCCCTGGTCCCATGCCCTCTTCTGAATCTGACTTGACTTTCTGGCAGTTCCTTTTCAGTATACTACTGCAGTTGCTTTGAATAAGTTAGTGGGAGTGCACCACTACTATAACCCAGGTGAAATTTTTAATATAACCAAATCTTGGGAAAGCTTATCTTATGGTATTTCACAACTTTGACACAAGACAATACAGTAAAAGAATGGTCTCTTTCCTTATCTTTCTCCTAAAGAGAGAAATAAAGGTAAAATGAGTCAACAAATGCTACTGGGAATTGAAAGGAAACTAACAACTAACTAAGACACTTCATAAACAATCATTGTTGTCACTGTTTCACTTTTTTGTCTCATTTTCTATTCTAATTGATTGCCATTGAGACTGAAGTCCTGAGAAGCAAGACAGAGATGCACTGGAGTGGAAGTGGGTATAAAAGACGCCCCTTTTGGCCTGGGGTTTAGCACAGTGGCTTCTCCTGGTGGCTCTGGCCATGGGAGTACAGCAGACTCCTCACTGCACTAAGAGTATGCCTTGTCTGTCCTCTTCAATGGTCTCAGCACCCAGAAGTTAGAGAAGAAGGTGTGTAATGTTGCAGATTGATGGCAGGAACATTTCATCCATGTAAATATTCTCAGGCTCTCAGTATTTAGGAAATGTAGCCCACAAAAACAAAAAGAAGGAAGGAAGAAAGGGAGGAAGGAAGGAAAGAGAAAACAAAAAACAAGGTTTACAAAAGAAAAAAAACCCTACAAACCAGATCACTGGTAGTTGAGAAAAGCTATGTCAACAGTATAGAACAGGATGGAATAACTTGAAATAACAGATGTATTTATTTAAAATTAAGTATGTATTTCCCAGACTTAGCCACATGTCTACAAATACTAGCAATACAATTAGTATATATTTTCCTATTACTGGTAAATCATGCCTACACTTATAAATAAATTCTTTGTCCTACAAGTTCTAAATAAAATTTAGTTGGCTTTGTTGAAGTAACACGTGCCATGATTTTTTTTCTCTGTTTTTTTTCAAATCAAAAAGTAAAAGAAAGAAAGAAAGAAAGAAAGAAAGAAAGAAAGAAAGAAAGAGAAAGAAAGAAAGGAAAAGAAAAAAGAAAAATTTTTGGAATGTTTCCTTTAGTAGGTGTGCTAAGAATTTTGTGAACCTAATATGTTTCATTATATCCTATAATTCTTTCATACTGCTCCTACAGGAGAATATCAGGTATATATCCCCAAGATGGGCTGGGATTTAGCTCAGTTGGTAGAGCGCCGCACTGCAGTCTCTGAGGTCCCGAGCTTGATTCCCAGCACCACAAAAATGGGAGAAGGGCCTGGCAATCCACTCCCAAGGCAATCCTGAAACAATCAGCCACTGAAAACCCTATAAGGGTCCTATGAGTTGGATACCAACTCGACGGCACCTAACAACAACCTAACAACATACCCAAGATAGCCCCCAACACACACACATGCATGCACATGGACTCTTCAGTAATAGAAACATACAGTCACTTCAGTTATGATAAAACGGATTTATAGGGAGGATTTCTTTCTTATCAGCAAATGATGCTAAAAACATTTGCAGATTTTCAGTGGACATACTTGAATATGTATTTAAGGGATTTGTTTTTTATGCAAAAGGTCTCCCAATTCTATGATGCTAACAAGAAGTGGAGCTTTGCATTGGAAAAGCTGATGAACCCGAGCTCTGCCCCCATGTTTTTTTTGTTTGTTTGTTTGTTGTTGTTGTTGCTGTTTTTGCAGCATATTGGTGTGCTCATGTTAGGTGAATAAAAGAGCATGTTTGCATTTCATTGATATAAGTGCTCTCAACTTCTCTCAAAACAGCATCAAAATCAAACCTTACTTAAAAAGGAAGCTTAATGCTTCTTGGCAAAGTGATACTGCCCAAGCAGATTCTGATGATACATCATTATTTCCTGCTGTAAGGTCAGTGAACTGCTCTGGGACTCTGTGTTATCTCTGTACTGCTCAAGCCTGGAACTTGCTGCTCATTTTAAAAATCTAGGCTTATTGCTTATCAGGAAAAATAGCTTGCTAAGATTAAGACCGTGGCAAGATTGTAATGTTTGTTTTATTACATTAAAAAATACAACAATAAAGCTGCTGAAACAGCAAGTTTTGCTTTTTTTCCTGAAATCCCTTACTTCACTAAAGAATGATGCTAGGAAATCTCATGGTAATGTACATTTCTGAAACAGAACACATGTCTTTTGTGGACTTCACATCACAATTTTAAGACTTCACTATATATATATTCCCTGGGAGAAAGACCTGGCAACTCATTCCTGAAACAATCCCAAAATCAATCAGACATTGGAAAACCTTATGAATGGTGGAGAAGCACTGACATAGTGCTGGCCATGGCAGTGTCCAGTAGTGTTTTTCATCTGTTGTACATAGGGTTGCGATGAGTTGGATCTGACTCAATGGCACCTAACAACTACTATATATTCATAATGTGGAGGGGCACAAAATGTTGGAGCATCAATAGCATTTAATATGGACATATTTAGACTTTACAGAGTTAATAATTGTAGTATACCCCTCACGAATTGGATATCATGTTCCAAGCACTTTCCTAATCACATATGTAAGCTTATAGAATTTTCAATATTGGGATAATGTTCTGAGTAATAGTTGTAGTAGCTGAAACAATAGTAGACAATAGCTATTGCAATTCCTGAATTAAACAATATGAAATTGCTACTGTTAGACCATTTTAGTCTATAAAATGGTAATTTCATATGATTTAACCTTACTGTATAACAAAATAAGAAGGAACTATTTATTGGATTTTTTAAAGTTATTTAGAAAATGCATCATTAGACACTTGCTACATTATAAGAAGAGTTTTCCCAATACAGTAGGCCACCACAATGTACTTGGCAAAGATCTACCCTATTTCACTGGATCACAGCAGATAGCACTAATCTGCCTTTAGCTTAAATTCATGTTATGCCATATTGCCTATAAATCAAAGGCAGTTTCATCCCATGTCCTTTATTGTCTTAATGCCCTTGAGATATTGAAGGTGATATGAACCTGCCTGTTATATAGATGAAGAAAATGATACACAGGTAACTTAGTTGATTTGTTGTCAACTTTTGATGTAGAATCAACAAAGAATGACCAAAAATGTTTATTTTATTGTCATTGCCACTTCTCCTATCATTAACTTGGTGATGCATTCCTGATCACTTTGTCATATCTAAAGCAGTATTTACCCAAAATACAGACCACATAACTTGCTATATGGTAAATAGGTACCACATCATAAGGGCAAAGAAGTAAATTGTACAAATCAGGACTTTTTAATTTTCACAATATGAATTTAGTATATTATGGTATCACTGAAAATATAGAGAACATCTCAAAACATTTAGAAAATAAAAGGTGTTATTTAATTGGATTAAATGGAAAACTAAAATTCTTTGTTCAATTCTTAAGAATTGACACATGAATATAATCAAAGGGTAGCCATCTTAAGTATGTTCACTCCTGTAGGACTTGGAGGGAGAAGATGAAACCTAGTAGTCTATATTTCCTCCTGGAATTTTTACTCATGAAAATATATCTCCAATTATGGCCCCAACAGAATGGACTGCATATTAGATAGATAATTTTTGATGGACTTATGATACTATGAATTTGTAGGTGAATGTCTTATTTATTAAGATATACATGCTGACATTTAGCAGTGGAGTATCATGTCTGCAACTTAACTTCAAATGGTACAGAAAAAAGCAAGAATAAGCAAAATAGACATGATACAAGTCAGGTGGTGGGCATATCGGTTTTCATTTTATTGCTATTAACTTTCTTGAAGAGCTAAGCCATTTGAAACATAAATGTAAAGAGAAAATATTCAAAAATGGCTATTAGGGAAATGCAAATTAAAACAACTCTGAGATTCTACCTTACTACAGTAAGAATGACCAAGATCAAAAAAACAAATAACAACAAATGTTAGCGTGGTTGCGGAGAAAAGGGAACACTCTTACACTGCTGGTGGAGCTGTAAATTAGTCTAATCACTTTGGAAATCAATGTGGAAGTATATTTAAAAGCTAAAAATAGATCTACCATATGACCCAGCTATAACACTATTGAGAATTTACCCAAAGGGAGATGGGTCATCATACCACAGAGACACCTGCATCTCCATGTTCAATGTAGCACTTTTCACAATAGCAAGGATATGGAACCAACCAAAGTGCCCATCAATAGAAGAATGGATAAAAAAAAAACCTATGGTACATATATACAATGGAATACTACTCAGCAATCAAAAAAATGAAATAATGCCACTTGCAGCAAAATGGATGGAATTGGAGAAAATTATTTTAAGTGAACGAACACAAGCTCAGAAAGAGAATAATGCATGTTTTCACTTACATGTGGGAGGTGAATCAAAATTTTAAGAAGGAAAAATTCCTATGTAGAGGTCAGAACATAATAAAAAAAAATTAAAAAAAGAAAAAAGCTAAAGTCAACCTAGTGGAGAAGGGACAATTTAGGGAATGCAAAAGAAGGAGGGAGAGATCTAGCAAAAGGAGGAAATCCTAGGAGAGGAGAGGGGGAAGAGGAAGATCAAGGAGGAATGAGGAATGGGGGAGGGGTGACCTCAGGAGGGGGTGAACAGCCAACTTTAATAGTCCTGGAAATAATTATAATAACACCAATAATACAAAAAATGATAATAATATAGATGGGTTTGAAAATTCATGTAATAGTACTGACAATGTAAAAAGAAAGTTCACTGCAGAAAAAGTTCTAATCTTAAACATAATTGGAACCCAAGGATATATAGAAAAATATAACCATAAAAAGACAAGCAAATGGAAGAGAAGTCTTTGGTGGAGGGGGTGGGATGGGGGAGGAAATGCACAAGAGGGTAAGGGGGAACTTATCTGTGTAATGTACAACAAAATGCATATATGGAAATGTCACAATGAAAAGCATGTCAGAATGAATCACATTAAGGTGTCCATTAAAAATTTCCAATAAAAAATATATAGATATCTTTTAAAAGCCATTTAAACATCGCTTATCATTTTTTCTCCTTTATTGGTAAATGATGATGGGGCACAGAGTAATACAGCAATGGCTTTATCCATTATGCATCCTTTATATCACTTTTAGCAAAACTTTCATCAACCCACAAAGTTTATGGAGCCTTATGGATAGTATGTAGTTAAAGTATGGTACTTATTTGGGTTATCTTCCCCTATTTTTCCAACATATTCATGAAGTTTTGGTGTTTACATTGAGATTGACCTCTCACCCTTATCTTTTAGCCATTTGTTTTTTTGTTAGGTGACATCGAGTCAGTGTCTTTCTCATAGTGACCCTACTACGTACAACAGATGAAAGTATTGTCCGTGCTTCTCTGCTATGCATAGGGTTTTCAATGGCTGATTGTTTTTTGGGAGTGGGCTGCTGAGTCCTTCTCCCAAGCCTTCAGCACCTGGTGTTCCCAGGCAGTCTCTGATCCAAGTACTAACCAGGCCCGACCGTGCTTAGCTTCTGAGATCTGACGGGATTGTACTCTACAGTGCTACAGCTGCAAGCATCTTTTAGCCATAGTATTGTATAATCCATCAGAGCAAAAAAGATTCAGATTTCAATTTTTCTGAAAATCAAAACCACACACACCTGGCTGAAGCATCCCACTTTCTTCATTTTAAAATTAGTAAACACATCTGATGCCAAAGGGAAATCCTCAAATGGTAATATTTATTATCAAAGTGAAAGTTTTAGAAATAAACATGGTGGAATATGGGATATCATGGGCTAGCACATTATTGTGACATTGTTTTGTTTGGTATTCAGATTTATTGCTGCTCTTGTGGATTTGACCATGAAATTTCAAACATAGCATTGCAGTATAAAGTGACCTTGAATTAGCTCTTTACATGGCAAGATCACTGAAAATGAGTATCTTACATGAGGACAGGTCCTCCTGTCATGATGCTTTAGGAATGTGGACCCTTGGGAGCATCTGGCAGTCAGTACACAGAAGCAAAATGCAGAAGCAAAACCAGGAGCAAGACTCTAGTACTCTTCACCCCTCAGTTGTCAATTATTTCTACATGCCTTAGAGATGACGGTGATAATGCTTCTGTCATTTTTGTCGTGGCTATTTAAAGAGCATGTGTTAGATGCCAGGCACTGTATTATGTACTTCCTGTAAGGATTATGGGGTGCATCTTACAGATGTGGAAACTAATGCTTAGAAAGATTTTAAGTTACATGTTCCAAGAAATTGTTTTTTAAATGTGGAAGGATGATTCCAAACACCCCTTGACCACCACATTTATACACTACACTGCAGTGCATAGGTTTCACAGAACATTGCTGAATAATGAGCTCTGAGTTGGAGACAGCCGTGAGGGCTGTTGTATATGGTGCCAATCCTCCCCACTCCTTTCCAGCCTCTCCTCACCACAGGAGGGCAGCCAGCAGGAGTTGAGGCTGCTTGTGTCCTGTTCGCATCTCTGTTTCTCTGGCCCTCATCCTGTGTAATTCCCAGAGCACCCACCTGCTTTTCTGCCCTCTTCTTCCTTCCTAATGTCCTAATGGCTCAGAAAAGGATTATTGAAGAAGCATAATGGCATGATTCGCTTGCTCTTCCATTGCTCAAAGGAATGCATGACTTTTCTCTAAAAAAGTTGTTTTCTAGCTTAACATTTCCAAGACCAAATCGACCCCAAACCCCCTCAAGGTCTGGCTGTTTGATTCATTCTGGAGTGATCAGAAGTCTGGGAGCACATTCTAGCAGCCGCTGGAGCAGTCAACTGCAGGAGCTGCTTGTGTCCTTGAAAAGGTGATCCACGCACAAAGTTAATTCCAGCAGATTAAAGGAAAATGGAATGCACAAACGTTTTCAGGTGAATCTTGGTAGTATTGTCCTATGGAGAATACTCCTTTGGCCACTAAAAACACTGGGGAGGAGTCTATATTCTTCTTAAATAATGAAATGGGGTATATTTTATTGTTATGGAAAGACATTTTCTACAAACTAGGTCACAATCTGTAAGGATGAAGCAAACCACTTTCAAGTAGCAGATCTCTGGCGCCTGATGGTTTTTGTGACAGATGTGTCATAATATATCATTTTTCTACATAATGGCAGGTGACCATCTCTGATAAATAACTATAAGGAGTAGCTTGGTTCAGCTATTCCACAGTATATGTGCCTCCAACTGTATCACTGTGGCCTCAGATCCCTTCAGGGCTCAGAAGCTAAGCAGAGTTGGGCCTGGTTAGGACTGGGATGGGAGACTGCCTGGGAATACCAGGTGCTGTAGACTTGGGAAAAGGATCTGGCAACCCACACCCCAACAACAACAACAAAACAAACAAACAAAAAATCAGCCATTGAAAACCCTATGAAAAGCAGAGTAGTACTAACAATCCTATTTCACCTGTTGTATGTAGGGTTACTGCGAGTTGGACATCACCTTGATGGCACCTAACAACAACAATAATATATACATATTTCAAAACAACATGTACACAAGAAATATATGGAACATTTATTAATTTTAAAATAAATTTTTAAAGAATTTAAATAAGTACATAAAGGAGGAAGTCCCCAGAAAATATCATTTGCCAATCAATATTCTAACAACATTATTGCCTAGGTTTCATCCCAAAATATTCAGGAGTGTACCAATGGGTAACAATATAATGGCCATTCACAAAACAAATGCTTTTAAAGATAGAATAAAGGAAGGAATGAATCTCATACTTTTTACTGGTGCCATCCCATATCTTATGGACCGTGCTACTGGAGTTTGCATTTTTATTTGTTTCAGATTCATGGTTAATTGTTTCATTTTCCTCATCCATCTACTTAGCAAAGATTTATCTCTTTGTAGATACTATATAGGGACTAGGGTGTAACTCAGCTGGTAGAGCACTGCTCTGCACAATCTGAGGCCCTGGGTTCAATCCCTAGCACTGCAAACATGGGAGAAGGACTTGGCAGCCCACTCCTCAAATAATCTTGAAACAATCAGCCATTGAAAACTGGCAGAGAAACACTGACATAGTGCTTCTAAAAAGCAGAGAAGCACTGACATAGTGCCAGCCATGGCACAGTATCAGGGGCTCTTTCATTCTGTTGTACTGAGGCCCTATGAGTGAGACCAAACTCACACCATGGCACCTAACAACAACAGGCTCTGTATAATTTCTATCATATTTTTGTATTTCATATGACACCATTGTTTCTAAGAGTTGTGTTCTAAGCTGATGCAGTGTATTTTTTGCTATTTTTCCCATGGATTTACAATCAGATTTCACCATCATAACTTATTGGAGATGAAAAGGCAGCCTATGAAAATTACTAGTGATGCATGTTGCCCACGTGTTTCCCAGACAATAGTGTCAGTGTTACCTGCAAACTTGTTAGAGATGTACATCAGGAGTCTAACCTCATACCTGCTAGTAAAGAGCTCTGTGATTAAACCCTCAAGGTTTTAAAAAAACTATGTTGTTGTTGTTAGGTGCTGTCAAGTTGGTATCCGACTCATAGCCACCCTGTGTACAACAGGTGAAACACTACTGTCAGTGCTTCTCTGCTGTTCATAGGGTTTTCAGTGGTGGATTGATTTTTGGGAGTGGGTTGCTGGGTCCTTCTCCCATTAAAAACTATGTTGTTGTTGTTAGGTGCCGTCGAGTCGGTATCCGACTCATAGCGACCCTCACAGGGTTTTCAATGGCTGACTGTTTCGGGATTGCCTTGGGAGTGGATTGCCAGGCCCTTCTCCCATTTTTGTGGTGCTGGGAATTGAACTCGGGGCCTCAGAGACTGCAGTGCAGTGCTCTACCAACTGAGCTAAATCCCAGCCCCATTAAAAAACTATAGTGTGTCAGAATTCCCTGGAAAGGCCTGATGAGTTCCCAAACTACTGAATTTTGGATAGAAATAACCAGCAACCAGACAAGTTTTGTATAATTAAGAAAGATGTGACCCAACTCTTGATAAATTACTGCTTTGCTTTTTGTTGTTGGTTGTTGTTGTTAGGTGCCATAAAGTTGGTGTCCAACTCATAGTGACCCTATGTACAACAGGTGAAACTCTTTTGTCAGTGCTTCTCTGCTATTCATAGGGTTTTCAATGGTGGATTAATTTTTGGGAGTGGGTTGCCAGAGCTTTCTCCAAATCCCACAGTATCTGGTGTTCCCAGGCAGCCTCCCATCCAAGTACTAACCAGATCTGACCCTTCTTAGCTTCTGAGATCTGATAAGATCCGAAGCCACAGTGCTATAGCTGTAGGCGCTTTGTTTTTAGTAAACCAAAAATGAAACCCTCAAGTTAACCAAAAAAAGAGATGAAAAGGCCATTCTTATTTTCTCCTTCAGTTCTTAGCCCTTCCATCAAAGTGGGGAGTAAGGTGATAGGGAATGACAGACTTATTAATACTGAGATCAGAGGTCCTATGCCTCTTGTGTTGTATTTGTTATCTATCATCATTGAGCCACAGTGAAATTGTGTGAATTTGTATGATTGCATGGAACCACATGGAATATCTCAGGAACCCATCAATTGTTGATTTTTTCCATAGCATGCCTTGAAAAAAATCCAGAACTTTTGGAAATTTCTAATAAAATACTTTCAAAATTCCAATGCTATCAGCCATCCAGTTCACATCAGAAAAAAATTAAAGGTATGTCTGTGGGTCATAACTGGAATTATCTAGTCAGCCCCAATTATGTGAGTCATGTTAGAACACATTTATTATTTTCATATTTAGTAATATATAGGAAGAGACAGCTTAGTCTATTGTTTTTATTCCAGTTTTCAATCTACTTTTATAAGTTCTGTTTTTTCAGGAAATCTGATTTAATGAGATTTGTCATTAGTATGACATTGATTTCCTAGGAACTTATTAAAACATTGCTTCCTTAAGATCTTATATCACTTTCTTTTCAATTTTCATGTTTGTTCTAAGGTAGTATTTTTACCTTAACTATATTTTATCTAGTAGAGTATTTAGTAAGTAAAGTTAAGGCATCATGGTGCTCATTCACACTGAAAAGGATGCCAACTAGATTTTGATATGTCAGTGCATATGTGAGAAAATACATTGTTGGGGCTATAAGGAAAACTATATGTATGAAAAATCTGTACATTTTTTCACTGAAAAAGTACAAAAACTAGGTAAATAGTAACCAGTCACTGAGATTCCTTGCCTATTAAACAACTTGAATCTGATAACCAGTTTGCATTTCAGTGAAGGACTGTTTGGTTGAGAATTTCTAGCACAAGTAAATTACAAAAAAAGGAAATGTCTCTTTAGAGGGCAAACTTGACATGCTTGAAGGACTAAGAAGATGAAAGCAGAGATTCAAATAAACAAACAGAGCATGGAAAAAGAGGATAAAAGATACAGGGAGGAAATGATATTAAGTAGATACTAATGGATTCGGTGTGGATTTACAGAACCACATCCAGAATGAAAAATATGCTCTTGAAGTTGGACCAGCTTGGATGAACTGTACCAAGGAAAGCAATCATCTGACTTTATAACCTTCTAAATAAATATTAATTTATTTCTGTATTGCTGAAAATATCCATGAATGTGCACATAACTAAGGAGGCATGTGTGGTTTGATTTTACATGGAAGACAAATTGCTTAGCATCTGAGTGGAGGAAATGAGGGTTCCCTTCTGCAGTTATGGACCACTCACCCAGATTATCACTTGAGTGTGGGCTAGTGGTTACAATATGAAACTAGTTTTTAAAGCTGCAAGCCAGTTTTTGGTACTCTTTCCATAAGAAGAAAACAAGAAATGAATTTTTAAATGAATTTTTTCTCAGGGATCTCCTGAGAATGGACTAATGAACTGCCCCTGAAAAACTGACAATTCTCAGGAGGTAAAATGTTGTATACAATGCTTTAATGGTTCAATATTTCTAAACAAAGGATTGTATTTTTTTCCTTCAGCTCCCTGCTTAAAAGCCTAGATTCTATCCAAAGTGAAAGAAATTGATGTTTCAAAATGATATTGATGATTCATTTAGGAATTAGGAGGTACATCAAAATACAGCCTTTAATACACTTCATACTCAGTGACATTGAAAACCTTAGGATTTAAAAAGTGCAAATAGTGGACATGTTATTTATTCTGACTTGATAATTCCTATTATATATATGAATGAAAACATCATATTGTATTTAATAAATTTATACAGATATTATGTGCCAATCTAAAAATAAATAAAAGAACAAGTACAAATGAGATGGTTCCTCTCAGTTGCTATTTTGGTAACTTCTTTCTAGTGATTATCTGACACAAGTCTTAGAATCAGAGCTAATGTATAGTATAGACTGTGATGTCAACAGCACACTACAAAAGTGTGCAGTGTACAACCCTGAACATTGGTTAGTGTCTTCTTTATCTTCTATCTACTCAATGATAAAGTCTACCACAGGTGATATGAACTATTTTTTATGTTCAAGAAAATTATATGACAAGTTTATTATCAGTGTTCATTTCTGTTTTTTATACCCTGTTGTTGTTAGGTGCTGTCTAGTCAAGTCCAACTTATAGCAACATTATGTACAGCAGATTGAAACACTCCTTGATTCTGTGCCAGTCACACAATCTTATTTATATTTAAACCCATTGTTGCAGACACTGTGTCAATCGATTTCGTAGGGGGTTTTCCTTTTTTCGTTGACCTGTCACTCTCTCAAATATGATATCTTTCTCTGCCAGGTGCAGTGGCGCACACCTGAAATCCTGAAATCCCAGCAGCTCAGGAGGCAGAGGCTGGAGGATCCCAAGTTCCACACCAGAGTCAGTCCATGTAACTTAGCGAAACCCTGTCTCAGAAAGTAAAAAAAAAAAAAAAAAAATAGGGCTGGGGGCTCAGTTTAGTGGTCCAGCACTTGCAAAGCACGCAAGTGCTAGGCCCTGGGTTCAACCCCTAGTACTGCAAAAACAAAAAAACAAAACAAACAACAAAAAAAAATATCTTTCTCCAGGGATTGGTCTCTCCTGAAAACATGTCCAAAATATATAAGATGCAGTCTAGCCATCTTTGCTTCCAAGGAGCACTCTGGTTGCATTTCTTCTAGGACAGATCTGTTGGTTCTTTAGGCAGTCCATGGTACATTCAATAATCATCTCCAGCACCATAATTCAAAAGCATCAATTATTGTCCTGTCTCCCTTGTTCAGTGCCCAGCTTTCACAACCATATGAATCGACTGAAAATATAATGGCATGAGTAAGGCACACCTTCGTCTTCAATGTGATATCATTACTTTTCAATACTCTAAAGAGATCTTTTGCCACAGCTTTTCCCAAAGCAATGCTTCTTTTTATTTCTTGATTGCTGCTTCCATGGGTGTTGATTATAGAACCAAGTAAAGCAAAATCATATAAAACTTTAATCTTTGCTCCATTTATTGTGAAGATGCATACTGACCCAGGTGTAAGGATTTTTGCTTTGTTGATGTTTAGTCTTAATCCATACGGAAGGCTATGTTCTTTGATCTTCATCAGTAAATGTTTAAATCTTCTTCACTTTCAGCAAGCAGAGTTGTGTCATCTGCATAACGCAGGTTGTTAATGAGTCTTCCTCCAATCCTGATGCGTTGTTCTTCCTCATAAACTCCAGCTTCTTGGATTGTTTGCTCATCATAGAAATTGAAGAGATATGGTGAAAATATACACCCTTGATGCAAACCTTTCTCAACTTTAAACCAGGAAGGGTTTCGTTGTTCTGTTTAAACAACTGCCTCCTGGTTCATGTACAGATTCCTTATGAGTAAAATTAGGTGCTCTCGTATTCCCATTCTTTGCAGTGTTGTCCCTAATTTGTTATTATCCACACTATCAAGTGCCTTTGCATAGTCAATAAAACATAGATAGACATCTTTCTGATATTCTCTGCTTTTGGCTAATATCCGACTGACATCAGCAATGTTGTCCCTGGTTCTCCATTCTCTTCTGAATCCAGCTTGATTTTCTGGCAATTCCCTGTCTATATACTACTGCAGTCACTTTTGAGTGATGTTTAGCAAAATTTTGCTTGTGTGTGATATTAATGATATTGTCTGATAGTTTCCACATTCAACTGGATCCCTTTTTTTGGGAATAGGCACAAATATGGATCTCTTCCAATCGTTTGGCCAGGTAGCTATTTTCCAGATATGTTGGCATAAACATGTTAACACCTCCAGTCCTGCATCTATTTGTTGAAACACCTCTACTGGTGTTCTATCAATTCTGGCTTCCTTCTCTTTTGCCAGTGCCTTCAAGGCAGCTTCTACTTTCTCCTTCAATACCATCAGTTGATCTTCATATGCAACCTCTTGAAATAGTTGGTCATCTACCAGTTCTTTTTTGTATAATGACTCTGTGTATTCCTTCCATCTTCTTTTGATGTTTCCTGCATTGTTTAGTATTTTCCCTATAGAATCTTTCAATATTGCCACTTGAGGCTTGAATTTTTTCTTCTCTTCCTTAATCTTGAGAAACATAGAGCATGTTCTTCCCTTTTGGTTTTCTGTCTCCAGCTCTTTGCACATGTCATTATAATATTTGTTTTTGTCTTCTTGAGCTGTCTTTTGAAATCTTCTATTTAGTTCCTTAACTTCATCATGTCTTCCTTTTACTTTAGCTAATCTACACTGAATGGAAATTTTCAGTGTCTCTTTTGACATGTAATTTGGTCTTTTCCTTTTTCCTATCTTATTAATAACCTTTTGCTTTCTTCATGAATGATATCTTTGATTTCATGCCACAACTCTTCTGGTCCTCTATCATTTGTGTCTAATGCATTAAACCTGTTCTTGAGATGGTCTCTGAACTCAGGTGGAATATACTCAAGGTCATATCTTGGCTCTCGTATACTTGTTCTAATTTTCTTCAGTTTCAATTTGAATTTGCATATGAGACATTGATGGTCAGATCCACAATCAGCACCTGGTCTTGTTCTGATATTTGATATGGAGCTTTTCCATTGTGTCTTTCCACAAATATAATCAATTTGGTTCCTATATATTCCATCTGGTGAAGTCTATGTGTATACTCACTGTATATGTTGGTGAAAAAATGTATTTTCTATGAAAAGGTCATTGGTCTGACAAAATCCTATCATGCAATCTCCAGCATCGTTTCTGTCACGAAGACCATATTTTCCAACTATTGAAACTTCTTTGTTTCCAACCTTTGCATTCCAGTCACCAGTAATTATCAGTATGTCCTGATTGCATGTTTGATCTATTTCAGATAGCAGAATCTTGTAGAAATGTTCTCTATCTTCATTTATGACCTTAGTGGTAGGTTCATAAATTTGAATAATAGTCTTAATAACTGACCTTCCTTATAAGCGTATGGATATTATTCTATCACTGACAGTATTGTACTTCAGGACAGATCTTGAAATGTCTTTTTTGATGGTGAATGCAACCCCATTTCTCTTTAGTTTGTCATTCCCAGCATAGTAGACCATATGGCTATCTCACTCAAAATGGCCCATGCCAGTTCATTTTAGGTCACTGATGCCTAGAATGTCAATCTTTATGCTCTTCATTTCTCTTTTAATGAGTTCTAATTTTCCTAGATTCATACTATGGATGGTCCATGTTCCAATTATTAATGGATGGTTACAGTTGTTTCTCCTCATTTTGAGTCATGCCACATCAGGAAATGGAGATCCCTGGGGCTTTACTCCATTTCCATCATTAAGGTAGACTCTACTTTGAGGAGGCAACACTTTCCCAGTAGTCTTTTGAGTGCCTTCCAACCTGGGGGGCTCATTTTCTGGCATGATATCTGACAGTGTTTCTTTGTTATTCATAGTGTTTTCAATGGCCAGGTGTTTCAGAGTGGTTCACTGGTCCTACTCCCTAGTCTGTCTTTGGCTGGAAGCTCAGCTGATACCTGTCCACCATGGGTGACCCCATTCTGGTATCTGAGATACTGGTGGCATGGCTTTCAGCCTCATAGCAACACACAAGCCCCCACATTGTGGCAAACTGACAGACATGGGGGTGTGTTTATACTTTAAGATACCATAATTCACTAGTGTGGGGTACATCTCACCAATCTGCTCTATTGAAAAGTAACTATAAGTAATTTGTATGCAGAGGGTTCATGGATAACTCCTAAAGAGATCTTTGCCAAAAGGCTGCCCATTTCTAACAATCTGGGAGAATTAAGTGCTCCCATTTTCAGATCATTTGCTTTCAGTAGCTTGAAAGGACAGTTATTACATATTTTGATTAGAATTAATAGTGCTACTATAAATATATAATCCCTCATTATCTAGTATCATCATGTTCTTTTTTACAGAATAAACTTTCTCAATCAGTAGCTACTGAATCTGCTTTTTGGAGGAAGGATACCAAAAACGGAGAGTGAATAAAGGGTCTTATTTCAGAAAACTTCTATTGTGTATTTACATGGTTTTTCAAAAATTGCAACACAGAGAAGTCTTTCCTGCTTCTATTTAATTAAAAGAAAATGCAATTCATCAAATTGTTGTTAGGAAGTTGTCAAATTGACTTAAAAGCTAGATTTATATTTATGGCCTAAATAACTTCAGATGTCAGCCTTTTCATTGTATTTAAAAAGGGAATAAACTTGACTCGGTTTTCAGTAGGATGTACTTTAGAAGTGCTATTTGGATTTGAGTCATAATTTATGGAGGGTCTCCTAAGAGTTTTGATGGGTATCATCTAACTTATGATACTTTGAAAATGGTGGTTATTCTCATTTTTAAATTCAGAAACAGACTAAAAGGAAATCTACCTTGCACAAGTAGAGATAAGCTATACCTGAAATACTGTAAATGACATATGGCCCCTACAGATTGTTTCCTCAGGTAAGAGATCCAAAGATTTTTCATTTTGCATGTATAATAATATTGCATCTTAATATTCTATTATAGCTTTAAACTCATAGTAACTCATTTGACACTAGTCATGATCAGTGATACAAAGTAATTACACAGTGATTCATGTTAACATGACTTAGCATAAGTTTAATAATTCATACTTTCACTGGAGCCATTTGTACATATTGAATTTCAATTGACCCATAACTTGGGTACCAATTGCTTCCTTTTTTTCTTTCAAAACTGATGCCTATTGGGTCTTTTACTGAAAATAGAAACTAACTCTGGATAATATAAGCAATTCAGGAATTTATTAGAAGGATCTTGGGCTAATGAAGGAGTCTGAAGGGAAGGCTTCAGAGTATCTGTTTCAGGAAAGACAGAAACCTGGGCAACACAGAGTTCCTGCCCTTGGGGGCTGAAGTAGTTTCATCTTCCCTCCCCCAAAATCAAGGCATTAACTCCAAGTATCACTTATGGCTTTGGTTTCTTGCTCAATTCAAATTCCTCTCAGAAGGAGCCTCTAGAGATTCATTTAGCTTCAAGGATTTATCATCTCACAGAGATAGTATCTGCTGGATGGAAAGAAAATTCCCCCAAAAGAACTAGATGTACTGTTCAGAAGGGAAATGAATATTAGCTGGAAAACAACAATAATGAGCAAATAAATATCTGCTGGAGTTTTTTGAGAAATGGTGATAAATAACTTCCCCCTGACTCTCCTGAATGTTGTATGGACACATGCACACATGCACACACCAGGGATGACAACGTCACCTTCTAAAGTCACTAGCAAAGCTGACTGACAGAGAATGTAGTGTTAGAATAATGGCCAAGTGGGCTTGTCAGACTTCACCTCTTAATGAGATGCACACTGGAGCTGCTGGTGAACTCCAGCCAGCACTGGGAAGCCCCTGACCAAATGGCAGCAAGCCGACCAGCAGGTGACCTCTTCGCTGGCAGATAAACCCAAAACAGAGAAGGGCCAGGTGCTGAACAAAGGAAGCACCCCTTCTCCCTTCATGTTACCCACAAAAAAGCCATTCCTTTACCATGGGGAGGGGGGAAGAGGGGTGACTAGAGAGACCAGATGTATTATTCTACCAGATATCTCTCCACAAGAAAGGCGAGGTTGAGGAAGTTGGGGCCACCTGCTAAACAATTTCCATTATATCTTAAATTTTGCATCACAAAAATAATTCATGCCCAGTATAAAATGAAAGTTTAAATAAAAAGTTAAACTTCAAAATATTACCACCCCCAAAATAACCACTGTTAACTGTTTGATGTCTATCCTTCTTTTGTTCCAGACATTACCTACTTATAAATATCTACATATTATAATTTACATTTTAACGTAAGTATCTCAGAATACACATACTTTGTAATCCAATCATTCTTAATTATGATTTGTGCATGTTTTTTTGAAAAACATTTAATAACCATATTTTGCTGTTTGTTATAAGATTGTTGATGGGACCAGTTCTATAGAAAGAGAAGTCTGTAGGGTTTCTAAGTTGTTAAGACATGGTGTTCTCACCCTCTTGTTCTCTAGAGTGTGAGAACAGACCCCTGCTAATGAATATAGCTACCAACTATGATGCCATGACTTACCAGCAGTATAACATGATCATGTTTCTACTTACTTAGAAACTATTTTATCCAGTTCTTTAGCTTTACAGGTGAAGAGACTTAAGGCTAATACTTACAAGTGAGCTTGTATCCAAGTAAGGTTCTATGCTTTCCACTCCCCTCTCCATGAAGTATAACTTTGCAAACATCAAGAAAAAAAAAAACCCTTAACATTGCAGTGAAATGATTTAACAGTACATGTTTTACCTATGGCATATAATTATATCCTTATACAAATTCTTGCAACAACAATTATTATATTTTTTCCCAGATAACAATGCTGAGGGGCAGTATTTCTCTAGTGATATTAAGTATCAAAAGTGAATTTTTTTCTGGTTCAAAATTTTTTAGCATTACATCACATTGGGTTTTACCACCACAAAATACATTTCTGAATGTAGGAGGCTAAAGAAGATAAACCAACATTCCTCATCCATATCTGGAAGAGATATATGGCTTCTAGAAATAAATAAAAATACTGGTTTTTACTATGCTTTACATTTACAATACTATTTATCTTCATAAGGAATCAATGAATCACAGCATACAAATATCCAAGATTAAGCAACTTTACAGCTGAAGAACCCAAGAGTCATGATAGTCTCTACTTTGTCACTAGGCAACAATGATATAGTAATGTTTTCAAAGGAAGCAGTGGAGCAAATTGTTAATTTTAGTACAAATTGAGTGAGTTTCCAGTGCAGGATCTACAAATATACCCTGTTCCACAGATTATAAATAGGCAGGGACCATGGCATCAAAATATCTAGGTCATTAATCCTCAAGTTTGGGATTTGTAACAGAAAGCCATCCACAGCATTTCCCTCATTAGGGCTTCCTCTGTCCTAACACTGAGAGACTCAGTAGGCTTTGACTGTGTCCTCTGGGAAATACAATGCAGATAGTGTAGAACTGACTAATTTCATTCTGTTTCATGTTGGAGTAAAATGCCTGGACCAGGAGGAGCAGGAGGTATGGTTTATGTAGTTTTCAGTGGCAGGACAGTGATGTTTATGCTGAATTGTATCACTAAATAAATCGCTTTGAACTGTTCAGTAAACGTTTGCTCTTTAGAGACTGGCAGGGACATAGGTCTCACATGCTCATAGGCTAGCTAGGAAAGACAAATGTGTAGGTAGTATTGTTTTCTTTTATGTAATGGGAATCATCTCCTCTAAGATGAATGCCAGTGGAAGTAGCTCAGCATGGGAATAAACAGTATTGCAATAAAGTGTTAAGATAACTCATTTAAGGGAGGGAAAAGAGCCAAAGTTTCAAGGGTCTGAGCTGTAGAATGTAGCCTGTGAATCAGACTCCCTTTTGATTGGCCTTTGAGAACACTGGCTCAGGGTGGTGCTGTGGTAAATAAGCCAACAAATTCCTGAGTATCATTAGGAGGAGGGAAACCATATTATGCTTTCATGGGACATATAGTGTGCGGTTTTCATACAAGCCCTCAAAGAGCCAATGAAGAGAACTAAAGAAATTATATCCTTCCTATATACAAGTCCATATGGTAGTTTCTTTTATGTATTTACTGACTGAATTCTCACAAAGTCCCATGAGGTGAGTAATATCATTTTATCCTTTTTATGCAGTAGATTTACCTAAATCAGACTCAAAGTACATGGCTGAGGCAAGATTTGAACCCAAGCAAGCTGGTTTTAAAATCTGTGCTATATGACTAACAGAAGAGTGACAAGGAAAAATCCCAGGTTCTGTCAGGGAAAGATGATGAGAAAATAAATGTTAAAAAAATTAAAAATTATAGACCACACTGATAGACATACCTCTGGTTTGTCTTTAATTTCTCAAAATACTGAAAATAGGTTATATTTTCAGATGAGTAAGAGAAAGTTTTTTTAGGCCGTGTAGGCTAAAGCAAACAAATAACCAGACTTTTCATTTAATGCATTGTTATTCGATACGGCACTAAGAATAAAACTACCAGCAGATTCAAAAAGTTTTGGATAATTTCATGGGTTTCAGCTCCATAAGCAGAATAACTGCTGTTTTACAGACACATATGAACAATTCTCATGTGGCTCACATAATGCTAGTCTTGGCCCCGATCATCCCACTCACATTTCAATGGGAGGAGAGGATGCACTAGGCTCTGAGCCTCTGTTTCCTCCTCTCCTCTCATCGGGGGCAACTGTCATGGGTGAGAGTGTCCTGGTTACTCTCCTTCACTCCCAGCTCATGCCAGCGACATCCTCATCTGGGCACAACTTGAACCTCACCATTACACAAGCAATTCCATAGGTAGAATTTTTAACTGGCAATAAGCCGTTCTTACCTTAGTCTTTGTGTTCTTTTCTTATTCTTCTTTTATTCTTTTTTTTTTCCTTTACTAGGGGATGAATCAGCACCTTGCACATGCTAGGCAAGTACTCCACCAGTTTCCTTTTATTTTTATTTTGAGATAGTGTCTTGATAAGTTGCATGAACTGCCTCTGGTATTGAACTAGTGATCCTCCTGTCTCAGCCTCCTGAGTCACTGGGATTTCAGGCATATGCTGCCACACACAACTTACTTTGTTCTTATTACCTCATTTCTTTTTAAAATACAACTGAGGCCTCTAATAATTCAAATGCATCTTACTTTTCTGAACACTCAGTGTCTCCTGAGTAATTTCATTTCCTACCTGGCCACTTATTTCATTAATATTTTTAGCATCACCCTAAATCTCTTTACCTTATACTCATTGGACTTGCCATGCCTTTATATCAACCTTAAATCCAACCAAGATTTCTACTTGTGCTTCTAGTCAAGTACAGAAGGTTTAACAAATAGTATTCCTAATATTTTACAGAGAGGTATTAAATAATATGATAAATGAGTGAATAAAGGCATAAGAAAATAGGACTTCTCTCCTAATTGGTTATCACACATTTATGATTTCAGATGGTTCATTGCTACCCATCAGCAAGGACTCTTATATATGATAGGTAAGAAGCTGGACCTGGAGCCACTTCCTGGGGCACTCAACTTCCCTAGGCCTTAATTTTCACATCCCTAAATGGGGAATGGGAGAAGGACCTGGCAATCCACTCCCAAGGCAGTCCCAAAATAGTCAGCCATTGAAAAACCTATGAGGGTTGCTATGAGTTAGATACAGACTCAACAGCACCTAACAACAACAACAAATGGTGAAAGACAATAACATACACCTAATAAGTCAATTTCCTTTCCTTTTCTTTCTCTTTTTCTCTTTACTTGTGCTTCCTTGTTTTTCTTCAATGACTATATACAATTTTTGAATTTTTAAAAGAAAAGATGTTTTTAAAATTCAATTTAATAAATATTTAATGGGTGTCCACTGTATAGGGGAAACCATGAAGGCACAAGAAGGCTGTGTCATGCTTTCTAATTTCAAGAAAGGCTTCATCAAGTAACACAAGAATATGTGCTTCTAGTGAGCTGGAAAACAATTCTGAATCTTATAACCATTAGAGAAGATGCAAAAATGTCCTCTGTGGGCTCAGAAAATGGAATACCACTGATCTGTGCTGAAGTCAGGGAACTTCACAAATGAGATAAAATTGGCTCTGAAATATTCTTTTTCATGGAAGGAAGGAAGGAAGGAAGGAAGGAAGGAAGGAAGGAAGGAAAGATGGAAGGAAGGGGAAAGGAAAAGGGAAAGGAAGGAAGTCGGGGAGAGAGTGAAGAAAGGAGGAGAAGGAGGGAGGGACGGATGAGAGAAGGAAGGAAAAATAGAAGGAGATACTAAAATAGTGAGTTTTAGGGTCTACATGCACATGCTTTTCTGTTACATGCCTTTGTGTTACTTCTTCTAAACTCTTTTTAGGTTTATTTTTTGAGTAAGTAAATAGGAGGCAAGTATTTGGCCAACTTGCCATGAGTGGAAAGGGATTTAGTAAGAACTGATACCAAGACTATTTTTCCCTCTGATATGATGGCTGTAGTTATCAGAGTGGCACTAAATTTGTTCACCTATCATTCTCTGAAAAGAATATGCATTTTTAAAAATATGATTCAAAGACATGCTGTTTTAATAAATAGCAAAAGGACTGTATTGTACAAAATATTTCCCACTTGATGTATTCTTTCTATCAAGTTAAAACCTAAAAGCCCTTTTAAAGAAAATTATTGTTACCCAAAAGGAAGATGGATGTCTTTATGGGTTTCAAAGTAAATTGGCTTGAGTGATATTTAGGAACAAAGTGAAAACTTGCAGCATTTGAACCACGCTGTGTTATCACTGCATTGACTCACAAGTTTTGCTTGGTTACTGTCAAATGGAAATAGAAATTAAATTTAAACAGAACTTGTTAAGAATTGCTACTTGAAAGAACACTCCATCAACACTAATGTGCATATAAGTATCATCACTAATTAGAATTTGAATTTTAGTACTTCTAGTACAATTTCTGATCTTAAAATCTGCTATCTGGGAACTTCTCAGGTACTTACAATGTTAAGCTTATTGAAGACTATTGTAGCTTCTATCTGTTTGACATTACAACCAGGAAATCAGAAGAAAAAGAAAGAAAAGAAAGAAAGAAAGAGAGAGAGAGGGAGGGAGGGAGGGAGGGAAAGAAAGAGAGAAGGGAGAGAGGAAGGAAGGAAGGAAGGAAGGAAGGAAGGAAGGAAGGAAGGAAGGAAGAGAGGGAGGGAGGGAGGGAGGGAGGGAGGGAGGGAGGGAAAGAGAGAAAGAGAAGAAAGAGAAAAAGAAAGAAAGAAAGAAAGAAAGAAAGAAAGAAAGAAAGAAAGAGAAAGAAAGAAAAAGAAAGAGAGAAGGAAAAGGGAAGCAAGGAGCTTCACTTGTTTTGTGACTGGGGGATGATTTTTTTATGTAATTTCTGTATACACTTTTTTCTCAACTTGAATCAGGCGAAACTTAGACCATTTAGCCATTGCAAAACATGCTTCTCAGAAGGTTTTTATTTTTTATTTTTTTTGGTGTAGTGCATTTGTTATAGAAGGAAAATGTAATTAATTTGGATTATATTTTCTTAGATTAAAATAATTATAGAAATAAAGAAATGATGATGGACTATGAGTAATCAAAATGAAATTGAAATTCTTTCTCCAGTGCCATTATCTGTTTCCTATGCAGTCTTCTATCTCCTTTGAAAAGGACCATCTCCAATTAAAAACTCATTGATTACTATAAGGATTTTAACATTGATGTACAAATTCTTTAAAAATACTCCCCCTAGTAGGTGGAGATTTATTCTCTTCTGTACCCATTTCTTCTTGATTTGCTTCTAACAAAGTATTACAAGGGAAGAATGGTTATAGTGGAAAGATCTGGTATACAGCTTATTAACCAGGCTGAAGTTAACACACAGTGATAAGTCATGATGATATCAAATACCCTGTGATGTGATGTGGTAAGAAGGTACCTCACCTCCATGATATTTTCCCTTAACCCATAACTCCAGTCTACTCATGAGAAAAATATCATAAATCCCAAACCAAAGGATGTCGTATAATATCTGACCAGTATTCTTCAAAATGTCCAAGGTGATGGAAGACAAGGAAACACTAATAAACTGCCACTTACCAGCTGACACATAGAAGAAAAGAAAAGAAAATATAACATGTTTTTATGCTATATGCTGGAACCAGATGTGGAATATTGGTGGAAAAATTGAGGAATCCCATGTAAAACCTATAGTTGAGGTCAGAGCTTTGTACAAGTACTTTTTACTTTTTGATAATTTGATACAGCTACATACAATATTAACATTATGGGAAGGTGAGTTAAGGGCAGAGTATACTCTGAACTAACTTTTCAACTATTTATAAATCTAAATTTTTTCAAAATAAAAAAAATTAAATTCTTGAGGAGTTGTCATCCTCATAATTAGTTACTCTGATAACTGAGCTCCAAGGCAGCCCCCTATCATCTTAGCCTTCTGTAGTTCCACACTTATGTAGCTCCCTCAGGAATCAGAGCTCACCTATGTACAAGATTTCTGCAAACCCAGGCACTGTGGTGTATACCTGTAATCCCAGTGACTTGGGAGGCTGAAGCAGGAGGATCTTGAGTTGATGCCAAAGGCAACCTGTGCAATTTAGCAAAAACCTATCCCAAAACAAAAAATAAAAGCAGAGCTAGAAATGAAGCTAAGTGGTAAAGCTCTTGCCCAGCATGCACGAGGCCCTGGGTTTAACTCTGCCAATACTCCAAACAGAGTTGAGTGGGGGAGGGGGAGAGAGAGGGAAAGAGATGAAAATATTTCTGCAGAAGTGCGTTTGTGGCTTCAGAAGCTAGTCATAAAATATGTTGTGGCTTTTACTTTGGTGTCATGGATTGCTCTAGGGGAAGCTAGTTTCCACGCAGTGAGGGTTCTCATGCAGCCCTGAAGAAAATCCCATATGGATGGGAATTAATGTCTCTCACAACCAGCCCAGCACCTACTTGTGTGTGTGAGCCACCCCAGAATTAGAATTTCCAGTTCCAGTGAGGCCTCCAGATGAGACAGCCCCAGCCAGCATCTTGTGAAACACCCTGTTTCATAAACCCCAACTGATGATTATTATTGTTTTAAGCTACTATGCTTTGAGGGACCTACAGCTGTAGCCCTGTGGCATCTGGGATCCTGTCAGATCTCAGAAGCTAAGGAGGGTTGGGCCTGGTTAGTACTTGGATGGGAGACTGCCTGGGAACACCAGGTGCTGTAGGCTTGGGAGAAGGACCTAGCAACCCACTCCCAAAAATCAGTCTGCCATTGAAAACCCTATGAACAGCAGAGAAGCACTAACAATAGTGTTTTACTTGTATGCGGGGTCACTATGAGTCAGATACTGACTCAATGGCACCTAGCAACAACATGCTTTGAGGTTATTTGTTATGCACCAATAGATACTTAACACAATTATTTGAATTTGTAATATATATATATATATCCTTTAATGCTAATCTGACCAAGGAGATGATGTTATATATTATAAAAACATTTGTACTTAAGGTTGCTTCCCAACTTTCATGAATGAGTATAATTTGCTATAGATTTTGAGTTCAATTCTCAATAAAGAATATGTATTTATGTTCAAAATAGTCATAAACATGTTCAAAACAGCCAGTAGTGGTCAACCCAAAAAAACTATAGTTAAACTGAGTTGTAACTATTCATATTTCTTCTATTTTCCTCTACTTTGAAACTACTACTATTTCTGCCACATGACTATAAGTGAAATGTATTCTCCAAAGTTTGTTAAATCTGAGACTGCATATCAACTAGCAATTCAGCCTCTAAGGGAAAGTCGTACTAATTTTCATGCAACTTCAGTTATATGTAGTGTAACTACCTAACAACAGCAACAACATTTCACATTCATTTGCTGTTATATGTTATATATTATTTATCAAAGAAGTATTTCAGGCATTTATTCTTGAACATGGATGGAATTTTATTCTTTTTCTTTTTCCTGTACTGGGGGTTTGCACCCCCCAGCCAGTGCTCTACCACTGACTGAGCTGTATCCCCCCAGCCCCTTTTTAAAACTTTATTTTGAGACAGGGCCTCATTAAGTTACATAGGCTACCTCTGGCCTCGAACTTGGGATCTTCTTGCCTCCATCTCCTGAATTGCAGGGATTATAGGCATGTGTCACCTTGCCCAGAAGATTCTGCAGGTCCACAAACAATCCATTACAAAATTCCCAGCATTTGTTGTATTGGAACTTTATTTTTCTGCTTCTAAAATCTATTTTTTAAAGTTGATAGTGACTTCCAGCTTTTGAATTTGTTGCTACAAAATGGCTTTTTATATCACAATAGTCTTGTCTTACAAATTCTTTTGCACTGTTGACATCTTTAGGCCTTCATTCATAAAACAAGACATACTTGGATCAACTAGCAGACTCTTTCCTTATGCTGTTTTGTTTCAGGAAACATCCTTATTGAGTAACCAACTATAACCATTTATAATTTCTCATAGTTTCTCTTTTCTGTATGCATTGACTGACCTGTTGATTAATAGATGAATCTCTCCTATGCAAATAATATTTCTTTCTACATTTAAATTTAAGTTTAGCTGGTATCAAATAGGACTTTTAAAAGAAATTGAGTATGAGTCCATTGAAAAAGAGACTGCATAAGTTCTTTATATAATAAGGTCACATTTTCTGACCAAAAACATCTACTTTGATGTTGGATGGCAAGAATTCTTAGGGAAGTCTGTATATTTTATGCTCAATGTTTTCTCTCTTTGAAATTAGTAGGCACAAGTATGACTAAAGGAAGCCTTGATTTTAATAATACTTTATTCTAAAATTTTGAGCTAACCTCTTAGTATGCTCTATAAAATAGTAAATATTTCATCTAGTTAGTCTTACATCAATTGAATAAATATGTATTGATGCTTGCCATTAATAATGACTATAATGGCTACAAACTGAGGGATTCAATAGTGACCAAGTAGCCCTTTAATTTGCATTCACAGTCCTTATCCACTGTTCCCTACACTGTATACTTTATAGGCATTTTGTGATCACTTCTTGTCTACTAGTACTTTATCTTTTCAATTGGATACTACTTGTGTTTGAAATACCCTCTGTATCATTTATGGCCCTGGCAGGAAATCAGATGCACTCCTATCATTTAAATGAAGAATCTGTTTTATTTTTAATACTTGAATAACAGAGTAGTTAGCAGGATAAGGATACAAATGAAGGAAGTGCAAGTATGAAGAGAATAGTAATGGTGGGAATTAATTACTTTCCTTAAAAACTAATTAATAAAGGGATGAGCCCAGAAAGGGCTGGAGCCCTAAATATTAGATCACTCAGGGTGTTAGTAGTCTTTAAAATGCCTAATTGCTTATTGACACCTTGGCCAAAACAGTTAAGTGTGTGGGGAGAGTGTACTCATATTTCTCTCATCCTATATGATAATCTATGTATCTCCAGATACATTGCACAGGCAAAATACACCCAGAGACTAGCTAGCTTGGCAATGTGTTCTAGAGATCAGCTACCAAGGCCTCCAGAGAAATATGATAAAGTGACTTTGAAAAGAGAGAAAAAGGAAAGTAAACAGCATGCCTTCATAAGGAAATATTTTATGGTAGCAGTCATTCTGGTTTTTTTTAAGCCATAACTTAAATATACTTAAATATAAGGAAGGATTTATAGGTGTTTGTAATTTAATTCAACATTTATGAATATGACATTTGCTTCTCAAGAGATAATATGACTGCCAACAAATAAGCAATAAACAAAGTTCCTCATAGGTAATCTTGAAATTGATTTATACAAATTTTGACTAAGAAATGAAAAAAGACCCAGTAAGTGTACTCTTCAGGACCATGGACAGATTCCATGCAGCTACTTATTAGCTTTCAGTTGTACATTATGCTCAATCCCATTTCTCTAGCTAAAATTTCCCAATTCATATTTAAATGACTGAAGCTATTATTTGATTGATTATATAAAGATGATATGAAGTTACAGCTGAGCATTGAGTTATAGCTATTAGACCCTTTGGTACAGACATTCTCTGTCACAAAGCCAGCTGTATGATTATCTGTCACAAGGATGCTCTTAGGAGTACTACTGTTTGCTGTATACACTGAGAAAAGTGGAATCTCACAGTGCAGAAATGGATGCTAGGAAAAGAAATTCTGTCCGTATTACAACTTCAAGGAAATTTGCTTTCATGGTTGTTTTTTGTTTGTTAGATCTGCTGAGTTGTGTACGATTCATAGTGACCCTCATAGGGTTTTCAATGGCTAATTGTTTGGGGAGTGCCCTGGGAATGGATTGCCACATCCTTCTCCCATTTTTGGAGTGCTGGGAATTCAACCCAGGACCTCAGAGACTGCAGAGCAGCACTCTACCAACTGAGCTAAATATTAGCATGTGCCTTCGTAGTATAAACACATAGAATTTTCAGAATTATAGCATGCCTTTCTATACCTAGTGACCTTTTGAATGTCAACTGTTGTTACATTGTTGTTGTTGTTAGGTGCCATCCAGTCAGTATCCCACTCATAGCGACCCTCATAGGGTTTTCAATGGCTGACTGTTTCAGGATTGCCTCAGGAGTGGGTTGCCAGGACCTTCTCCCATTTTTGTGGTGCTGGGAATTAACTCAGGATCTCAGAGACTGCAGCACAGTGCTCTACCAACTGAGCTAAATCCCAGCCCATTGTTACATAATCTTGGGATTTATTAAAATCTTTATAGAAAAAATCAGTATGATGTTACAAACCACATTCTTCAGTCATAATCCACCAAAATATAATGTTTCAAAACATAGATCAGTTTTTGGAGTACTGCTTCAAGAAATAGGAATGGTATAAACTTGGCCAATCTTACTCTCTAGTGCATTATAAATTTTACTCCTCTCTATGCATGTTTTATACTCAGGTGAAAATAAAATACATTTCAATATTTTTGATAAATATTAATTTAAGAAGGTAGTATTTATAAACATCTGCAAGGTATAAAGAATAACAGTGCACTAAACACTATGTATGAGAGAAAGATGTGGCAATCCACTCCTAAAACAATCCCTAAACAATCAGCCATTGAAAGCACTATGAAGGTCACTATGAATAGGACCCTACTCAATGGCACCTAACAACAACCACAATAACAAATACTATATTTTTTCATACACAGTTTAAAAAGAAAATGGTATCAGAGTCCTGAACGTGTGTATGTTAATCAAACCATTGATTTTCTTTTTGTTGATGATCCCTCCAATCTTGAATTTTATCTACTTGGTTTTTTTCCTACACTTTAACTTCCCCAAGCTAGACATTATTATGGTTTCATTCAGCAAATGCTTGTATAGATTTGCCCATATATTTGCTATATTTCTGCCTCTTATTATTCTTGCATTGCAGTTTCTATCTGGGGTCATTTTCTTTCTGCCTAAACTATTTCCTGAGAATTCTCTATAGAGAGGAGCCACCAGAAATACATATTTAATTTTTATTTACATGAAAGATGTACCATTCTAAGTTGGTTGAATTTTCTTGCAGCCTCTTAAATAATAGTTTTCTACTAATTTATGGCTTCCGTTGTTGTTTCTGAGATATTAGCTATCTGACTATACTCAATCATATGAAAACAAACTACCTCTTTTTCACTTTTGTTTTTTGTTTTTGTTTTTTGTTTTTGTTCTTGCAATACTGGGGGTTGAACCCAGGACCTCGCACTTGCATGCTTTGCAAGTGTTGGAAGACTGAGCCCCACCCCCAGCCCATTTTTTACTTTTTGAGATCGGGTCTCCCTAAGTTATTCAGACTGCCTCTAGTCTCAAACTTGTGATCCTCCTGCCTCCACCTCCCGAGCTGCTGGGATTACAGACAGACGTGTACCACCACACCCTTCTTTTCACTTTTAAGATCATATGTTTATCTGCACTTTCACCCTGATGTGTGTAATTGTTATTTTTTTAAAAGTTGTCATACTTTAAAATTTAGAACCTTCTGTGTCAAATACTGTGAGGTTCAAAAATGGGCCTGGGCTCTGTCTTCTGGAGCTTATGAGGAAATGAAAGAAAACAAACTAAACGCTAGAAATAAACCTGATTTTGAGGAAAGGGTTAAGACTTATAATTTTGGAATATTGAGTATGGTATGTCTTTAAACGTATTTAAATGTATTTAAATAAAGACATAAAGTAGAAACTTTAATATATGAGTCAGAAACTCACAGAAGTTTAGACTAATGATATAAGTTTGAACATCCTTTAAGTAAAGGAAGAAAATAAAATCATGGATTGGATGAAATTGTCTATGAAAAGAATACAGAATACAAAGATAAAATTTTAGGACACAATCTTGAGAAATTCTTGAGTATTTATTTAATGGTCAAAGAAATGGGGAATGAGAGAAACTGAGAGGGAACAGCAAGATATTAGGGGGGAGAGGAATATTCTGTGTTTGCAGACTGAAAGAGAATCTTCAAAAGAGCCTACTTCAAAAAAGAGGAAATGACCAACTATTTGAAATGGTGCTTAAATAGATCAACCAAAACAGTGCTGAAGAATAGTCACTTTACTAACATATACAAGTGAAAAAAGTATCCCTGAAGTCAGACTTAAGGCAAAAACAGAGGCAAGAAGTGATATACAAGTCAAACTAGGTTAAAGTGCAAGGCAGTAAAAAGTCCTTAAACTTTTAGTATGCACACTATCAGAAAGGTTAATTTCATGTCCAAACTTCCATCCATTGTGGATTGACAACAGCCTTGCTGAGGACCAGGATGAAGCAGTAGCTACCATCTAGGACAATGCTTGTCTTATGGTGGAAGAAAAAGAGAAAGGAGTATGACCATGCAATGACTGTAAAGGTTTCTTCCTGGAAGTGGCATATATCACTTTCATATATACAAGGGGGGATCCTTCCCCCCAAAAAAGGGAGAAGATAAATATGAAAACAGTGATTGTCTGTTTCTTTGATGTGAAAAGAATTGTACACTAAGAATTTGTTCCTCTAGTTCAAATGTTCAGCCAAAGTTTTTACTATCTGGAAGTTTTGAGAAGGTTGCATCATGGTAAATCTCCTGAATTGTGGAATACAGGTGACTGGTTCCTACACCAAAACAACACATCTCGCCCCACCCTCACTGAGTGTTCAGCAGTTTTTGACCAAAAAAAAAAGGCATGACCTTTGTGCTACCCACTCCCTATTCACTTGATATCTCCATGGGCAACATTTTTTTTCCCCAATGAAAAAGTCTTCAAGGGGAAATGTTTTGCCAATGGGGAGGAAATGAAACAAACAAACAAACAAACCAAATGGCCAAAGCACCAAAAGGCATAAAAATCAATGAGTTCAACTGCATGCACGCCTGTCATTCCAGATACTCAGAAGGCAGAGGCAGGAGATTTCCAAGTTTGAGTCTAGAGGCAGCCTTTGTATCATAGCAAGACCATGTCTCAAGATAAAAAAATGTTAGAAAGGGCTGAGGTGCAGCTCAATGATAGAGGGCTTGCGAAGTTTGTGTAAGGCCCTGGCTTCAGCTCCCTCATACTGAAGACAACAAATTGATGAGTTCAAAACCTGTATTGTGCAGCGGAAAAAAGTCTCAATATGTGTATTGCATCAAATGGAGAGTACTTTGAAGGTGATTGAAGTTTGAATATGGAAAGCTAAATACATGACTTTTTAATAAATAACTTCTGTTTTGTGGGGAGTCCCCCCTTGTATATTTCATTGGTTAAAGGAAGTCATATGATGAAACTTGATATCAAAGAAGCAGCAATGGAGAGGGACTATTTTAATTAAATATACAATCTACATATGTATAATGAGCTCTTTTAATTTTCACTGTGAATGAAGAGAATGAAAGATGAGCAACCATATAAATTGGAGGATTTTTTAAAGGGGAGAAAATTGAAGTAATTTAATGATCATAGACAAAGAATCTGACTGTAAGAGAATTATTGGATTTATGGGGAAAGAACTATTGGTTGCTATTTTGAGGTTTCTAAGAAATAGAATCCAAGTGATAAGGAAAGATTTTGGCATGAGACTGGAAGAGTTTATCCCCTAGTAATGAAAGAAAAAAAATTGAAGGAGAAGAGTTTATCTAGATAGATATTTGGGTTTGCTAGACAGAACTAGAAGGAATGACTGAAGCTTCTGCTTGCTCTGTGAATAGGAACCACCAAATCTACTAGGACAAAGAATATGTCAGAGGTTGGCAAAGCTTTGAAACAATCACTGTCACTGTAGGGAAAATGAGAAAGTATGGAACAGGAAAGTACAATCAAATTGATAAATAGTCCTGAGGGCTAATTTGATATTGCTGATTGTAAATTTACAGTGTCACCATTTGCCCTCTGATTTCTCCAGATGGATTGGCTAAAATGTAGGCAAAATAAAGCAGGTGAGTTGCATTCCCACACAGTTGAGGTTTTGCCATATGCAAGTGAAAGGAAATACGAGAAATGAAAGACTCTAAGTGAAATTATGCACCATGGAATATAAGCTAGAAAAACAAGGAAGAGAAGATAAGATCTGGTATATTGGGATAAAGATAGATGGGACCAGAAATTTTGATGAGAGAAAAGTGGAAATCATTGAACATAGAAGCTCAAAGGACAGGCAGTGGGGACAGTGAGTCATTTTAGAGTTAGCATTTTTAAATTTGAAGTTTAGGGTAAGGACAAGTTTTGGAATGTGAATGTGGAAGTGAAAGTGTGTGGATTAGATGGCATGGGGATGGGAGTGGAGAGGTTAGGTAAGTCATTCACTTGTATGCTGAAGACATTCATTACATAGCAGAGAAGACTATCTGCAGGTGCTAATATTTTTGATGAATAAACCGTGACCTGGTCATCTGCACTGCTGGTAAAGAGGAATTGGGGCCCACCAAAATATAATACTCACCCAGTAGAACTGCCTGCTTCCCCCTACACATGCAAATGAGCTAAGAGTAGTGATGGGTAGAATTGAGAACAGATAAATCTAATCTTCATAAAAAAGCATTTAACAAAATTCATACTCATCTATGATTTAAAAACAAAACAACAACAAAAAAAAACCACTATGCCAAACTAGAAAGGAAACTTCCTCAACTTGATAAGAACATTTATAAACATCCTACTTCTAATGTTACACTTAAGGGTGTGGAACTAGATTGCTTTTCTGCTACACTCAGGAGCAAAGCAAGGATATCTCTTCCTACCACTTCTATTCAATATTGTAAAAAAATGACTAAATAAAAATTTAAAAATAAAATGAAGGATATGCAAATTGAGAAATAAATACAACTGTGTTTGTTCATAAGTGGCATACCTGTCTGTAAAAACTAGTTTCAAAAAATGCCAAAAATAATACTGGAACTAATACTCACTTATCACAACATGGAAGAATATAAAGTTAATAAGAAAATGTTGAATTTTTTTCCTATATACCATCAATGAACTGTTGGAATTTGAAACTAATCACTTCTTGGCCTTTTGGCTAAGATCAAGTGTGGAATTTGAAAGTAAAAATGTAATAGCATTTACTTTAGCATCAAAATTTTAAAAACTTGGGCATAAATCTAAACATTTATGGGGTCTGTATGAGGAAAATTATAAATTTTATGAATGAAATCAAATAATATCTAAATAAATGTAGAGATATTCCATACCCATGGATTGATATTGTTGTTAGGTGCCATCAAGTTGGGTCAATTCCTTAACCAAGCCAATTCCTATAGTTATAATATCAGTTCTTCCCAATTTCATTGATAGATTTAAACAATGCCAGTAAAAATTTTAGCAAGTCATATTTTTGGCATATGCCAATCAATTCTGAAGCTCATGTGGAATGGCAAAATACCAGAATAGCCAGCACAATCCAGAAGCAGGAGGTAAAAGAGACAAATGATTAACACTACCACACTTCAAGAAGTACTGCAAACTACAGTAGTTAAGACAACATGGGAATAAATAGAAAAATAGATCAATGAAATCTAATAGCCCAGAAATCAACTCACACAAGTATATTCAAGTGACTTTTGACAAAGGAGCAAAGGCAATTCAATGGAGAAAAGATAGTCTTTTTAAACAATGATTTTTGAATAATTGAGTATCTACATTAAGGAAAAAAAAGATTCTAGACTGATTTTACACCTTTCACAAAAATTAAATAAAATTAGATCCTAGACCAACATGTAAACTGGAAAACTATAAAACTTTAAAAATATACAAGTAAAATATTGGTGACTTTGCTTTTAATAATAAACTTTTAGACATAATACCAAAAACATAATCTATGAAAGGAAAAATTGATATACTAATTTTTAATTAAAACTTCTCTGTAAAAGATACAGTTAAGAGAATGGAAAGGCAAGCCAGAGACAGGCAGAAAATATCTATAGAACACATATTTGATAAAGTACTTTTATCCAAAATATACAAAGAATTCTGAAAGTCAACAATAAGAAGACAACTAACCTAATTTTAAAATGAGAAAATATCTGAACATACACCTCAACAAAGATATATACAGATAATAATTCATCATATAAAGATACTCAACATCTTATGTCGTTAGGAAACTGCAAAGCAAGATGCCACTGCAAACCTCTTAAAATGGCTAAAATCCAAAAAGCAAACAATACCATATGCTATCAAGGATTCAGAACAACAGGAACTCTGATTGCTAAAGGGAATGTATAATGGTACAGCCACTTTAGAGGACTATTTGGCAACATTTTATAAAATATGATAATATGTTCCAGCAATCACATTCCCGGGTATTTATCCAATTCCATTGAAAATTTAGTTCCACACAGTAACCTGCACATGATTATTTCAGATAATTCATATTTTCTGAAACTTAGAAGAAATTAAGATGTCTTTCAATGAGATGGTGGAGAAACAAATGGTAGTACAACAATACAGTGTAGTATTATTAAGCTCTAAAAAGAAATGAGCAATCAAACCACAAAAAGCACAGAGGAACCTTATATGTATATTGCTAACTGAAAGAAGCCAGTCTACAAAGACTGCCTACTGCATAATCCCAATATTTGTTGTTGTTAGGTGCTGTTGAGTTAGGTCTGACTCATAGAAACCCTATGTACAATAGATGAAAAACTACCTGACACTGTGCCATGCCCAACATTATGTCAGTGTATGTCCACTATTCACAGGGTTATGGATGGCTGAATTTGGGGGGGATTATTTTGGGAGTGGATTGCCACATCCTCCTCCCATTTTGGTGGTACTGAGGATTGAACCCAGGGCCTCAGACAGTGCAGAGCAGCACTCCACCAACAGCTAAACCCCAACCCAGTCCCAATATAGACAGCAGAAATATCAGTCATTACCAAGAGTTCAGAGAGAGAGGAAGGAATGAGTAGATGGAACACAGAGGATATTTAGGATAATGAAACTATCCAATATGATACTGTAGTGATGGAAACATAACATTATGCATTTGTCAAAACTCATAGAACTGCAAAGGATAAAAGAACCATAATGTAAACCATGGGCCTTAGTTAATATGTCAGGTAATCTCATAAATTGTAATAAATGTACCCTACCCATGGAAAATGGTTATAATAGAGGAAACTCTGTAGGGATGAGTGGCATCATGGGAACTCTCAGTACTTTCTGCTCAGTTCTTCTGAAAACCTAAAATTGTACTATAAAGTCTATTAAGTAAAAAAGTCAATTTTAACCCAATCTCCCTGACTCTATGAGAGGGATGTGTACTGTGTTGGAGTGTTTTGTGCTTGTGTCAATTGCCAGAACCTACAATGATAAACACAGGATAAATCTGCAGACTCTGCCACTGTTATGTTAAGCTGGTATATATTTATTCATGTTTAGTAAAATAATATAGATGTGTCCATATCTATATTTATGTATAGCATGTCCATGTTTTTTATGAACATTCAAAATACAGCTTAAAAACTTTGACTATGAACATAAACAAAAAGTAAGCAAGAAGAAAATTAAAGAGTCCAGCATTTTAAAGGAGTGAGTAAATTTAAAGGATGCAATATGCTTATTTTGTGTGTTCTGAAATTGCTTCAGGTTTACTTCCTTTTGTCTTTCCTTGCCTGGTGTAACTATTGACCTGTTCTAGTGAATTCCCAAACTCCATTTTCCTTCCCAGATTTGTTCTTGCTCCTGCTTTTGCAAGAGAAAGGGAGCACCTGCATTAGGGGTAATAGCACTGTGAGGTTTACCTTTGCCATGAAAACTCCATTAGGGCTTGTTTTAAAAACATACCAAGCCATTGCTTGAGTGTTAAAAATATGCCAGTATCCTTGGCACAGAATGTATGCCCCAAATTAACGCTGACCCTCTTCACTCTTGGCTGGTAAATGAGCCCATCTGTTTTAATGGAAGGGGAAAAAAATGTCTCCCTTCCTTGCCACGTAGAACCAGAAATTCTGAGTACAGAATCAGGGAATTTTAAGGTTCATTTGGTAAATCAATTCAATAAAAACAGTGCTAAGGCTAATGGAAACCTGGATCAATTGAGAGAAATCACACAATAATTGGGACTCTGCCTTCTTAATTATTTGTTAATATATTCATTCTTTCCCTTGAAAATCTTGGAAATTATGTAAATCCTGTCTTTAAATATTGGCGTAGTTGGTAGTGACATGTTTACTACATAAAAGATCATTTTGTCATACATAGCTTTTATGTGAAGATATTTTATTGTTATCTCTCAGGTGATGAATATCTAAATAAGTTCATCGTGTTTACATGTAGTAGTATGTTTTTTAATAGGCCAGGGTGCTATTTAAATTTGTACAATAGAAGTAATTTATGCATATGGCATCATTTCAAAGTATTTCTGCATAGCTTATCATTTCCTTCATTAGATATGTAGATTATTAATAGCACAAAAGTGTCTTGCATTTTCCAAAAAGGAAAACCAGCACAAAATACAATGAAGTGTAGAGAAAATAAAGAGAATACTTTAGATTTTACAAGCAAATAAATCTCAACTTCCCTGATAAATTAACCTGAATTTTGCATTTATCTTTTTTCATAACTATTGATGCCTTTAAAATCATTCTCATCCTATTGTACATTGTCCTATCAAAGGAAAGATGCCCTCTAACAAGAATTGCATCAAAAACCTAATAATTAAGGAAATTTTTCTGACATGTATTTGTTTGTTTTTTCTGTTGGGGTTCTTTCCCTACATGAACCAGATAATTAATCATGTTCTCTAGAGTGGAAAATTGGCCCGGTTAGACCAAGGTCAAAATACAGTTCACAACTAAGGTTAATTAATTCCAGTCTCCTGCCTAGATTAATAACTAATGTATCTATATAGTGGTCAACATTTATGAAATTACTTTTTTGCAATTATATTAGAGGAGGTTGATTATCTTAATATCGGTTTCATGTCTAGGAAATGGAAGGGTATCTAGAGCTTTTCTGTACTAACTGAAAACTGTAAATCAATGCTAAAATGATCACAGATTGTCCTGGATTAGAAGTGTCTGTGCGCATCCGCTGTTCCACCCCACCCCAGCACAGGGGATTCCTTGTGAGTAGGAACCTTGTTCAATCTATCACTATTTCCATTTTGTGACTGGTACAGTACCTGGATGGCATAGATCTTCAGTAAATCTTGTTAAATGAATAGGAAAATCGGTCACCTTATGAGTGAAATTGGAGACCCTATGGGTTTTATACTGAATGTCGTTGTTACTATGTGCCGTCGAGTTGGTATCTGACTCATAGCAACCCTGAATACAACAGGTGAAACATTATTGTCATGCTTCTTTGCTCTTCATAATGTTTTGAATGGCTGATTGTTTTCTGGGAGTGGGTTGCTAGGTCCTTCTCCCTAGCCTACAGTGCCTGGTGTTCCCAGGCACTCTCCCATCCAAGAACTAATAAGGCTTACCCCTGCCTAGCTTCTGAGATTTAATGGGATTGCCTGCCACAGTGGTATGGCTGGAGGCTTTATATTAAATACATATCCCAAATAAAAAACTCTGCCTCTCCCCTGTGTCTGCATGTGACAATTTACCCATCTAGTGCTCTGGTTTCGGTCTACCCCTTCCCCCTCACTTGCTCATCAATTTCCTTTTCTCATGTTCTTTTGAGTCCTGGATATTTCCTTCTCCTTCTGTCTCTTTCCCTTAATGTTAAAACATTTCTGTCTTCAAGCAGACAAAATCCAAAGCCCTCCTTTGACCTTTTATCCATCATCACACTCTTTCACAGTGTTCACAGTTGGAGGCAATTTCTTCACATAATGTCTCCAACCATCTCATCTTCTGTAGCAACTATTCAATCCACTGTCCTCTGGCCTCCATGGAAACTTTTGTGGCCCAGGACCCAGAGGATTCCTTGGTGCCAGGTCAGGAAGTCTTCCTAACTGGATTCTGAATGAATTGATACCCTCAACCACGTCCTTTTTCTTTACCTTTGGCTTGCAGGACATTGATGCTACTCGTTAATTTTCCTCCAACTTGTCTGGATATTTTCCAATCTTCTTGTCAGACTGGTTGTTACTTAAGGCTTGGGAGCCTAAGATTTTTTTCTTGCTTTTGACTTGTTACTTTCAAAAACTTTCCCTGGGGTAGTGTGGGTATTCCCCCATGGTCTTCTGTACCTGTTGTTGTTGTTGTTGTTGTTAGGTGCTGTCAAGTCAGTATCCAACTCATAGTGACCCTCTGTACAACAGGGGAAACACTATTGTCAGTGCTTCTCTGCTGTTCATAGGGTTTTCAATGGCAGATTGATTTTGGGGAGGGTGTTGCCAGGTCCTTCTCCCAAGCCTACAGCTTCTGGTGTTCCCAGGTGGTCTCCCATCCAGGTACTAACCAGGCCCGATCCTGCTTAGCTTCCGAGATCTGACAGGATCGGATGCCACAGGGCTACCGCTGCAGGCTCTGTACCTGTTAAACACTATTAATTCCTATATCTGTATAGCTCCCATTTAAGTATCTCTGGAATACCCTACTGACATCTCCAGTATATGTCCAGATTGTATCCCATTATTTTCCCAAGATTAAGCCTCCTATTCCAGTGTTTCACATCTCCAAGTGGCACCATAATCTGTCTTTCCCCAGGTTAAGATTAAAGTTTGGGAATAACTGCTAACTCTCAAACTAGTGGATTTTATACTTTTAATATCTCTCCAGTGCATTTCTTCTTTCCATTCTTTCAGTTGCTAATATTAGTTCCAGGACCTGCCTGCCATCATATCTTGCCTGCATTATTGCTGTGCCTTTCTGGCTGGTTCTCTCCAATCATTTCCCATGCTTTCTAAGTAAGATTAGCATGGGAAATGAGTGGAAGATTGTATCACTTCACCCAGCCAAGCTCTTCAGAGATTCTCCCTTTCCCTCAGTGTAAAGATGAAATCTCTTAGGACCAGCATTCATGTTTCAGCCCCTATTTGCTCTGGAATGTACTTCTAGGAAGGGCCAACATCACATCTGATTAATCTTCAAAATTTTAGCATAGTGCTTTATGCTTAATTAATGCCCCAGATATGCTTGTTCAACACAGAAGCAAAGAGATGGAAACAATAAGTAAGTGTTATTATTATATTTTCATTCATGGGAGAGAAAGTACCTTATGAAATATAATTTATTTGCCTCTTTATCAGCTATAAATTTCTTATAACCTAGTTTCTCTCACAATAAATATAATAACTGTTCTCATTATTGCTGATTTATGTGTCTTTCTGAAAAATATTTGAATGATTAAAATTGATAAATTGTATTGAGTATGATTTTAGTGATAGAGTATTTTTGTATTGATTAAAAATTGATAATTCATTGGGCTAGAGGTGGAGCTTTCAGTGGCAGAGCCCTGACCAACCGTGAACAAGTCTCTGGATTTGAATCCCCAGCACTGCCAAAAATGAAAAAAAAGAAAAAAACTGATCCTTCCCATGTCATATACATTGACTCCTGATTAATCAGAATATTTTTATTGTGAATATTATTAAAAACATGATACCAGTTATTTCATTTTCATAAAGGTTTTATGATGTAGTATAATTATTATTCTTTCTTTAAAGAACTAAGTCACCTTATTCACTTCTATATTTCCAAATTAATAGCAGAATCTGTCAGTTTGGGAGTTATTGGTAGAGATGATGTGTTTGAAGGACTAAATGGCTCTGGTGGTATTTATGGTCCAGCAGGTTGCATCACAAAGTCATCATGTTCAATGTCATTGGGAGCTCAATGTCCCTCCCCCCCCCACTTCAGAGCTGTACATTAAGCACACAGTTGCCTGCCTGCTGTCCTTTCTGTCGCAGTTAAGTGATGGACAGTTTGACCTGTGACCAGGAAAGTGTATTCCTACTGGGGCTAAATGCTTTTGCAAAAACAAATACACAGGAAGGAAGTGGTATACACAAAGTGTGGTAAATTAAAACATTTCCAAAAACACCTACAACACACATACTGTATATGTTTATATTCTTAAAGAAATTTTCTCAGGGCTGCTGAAAAATGAAAAGATGCTTGAATTCTCTCCTTCTTAAGGAAGTGTCTTAGCTGAGAAACAGAATGTCCAGAAAAGGAGTGAGGAATACAGTGGACATCTAATTCAGAAAAGCCTCTTTAGTGCAAGGACTGATGTTGGCATCTTAAGAATAGCACCCTGTCACTCGCCTATAGTGATTCAGTCATTTTACATAGTGGTGACTGTATCATCTTTGTCTCAAGAAACTAAAGGACAGTCTTGACTGCTGTTTCTCAGCAGAAGCATTTTGAGTAACTGCTGAGATTTCTGGATAAAATGCAGAGAATAGTGATTTATCCTCAGACCTGTCTAAAATACACCAAGGGGAAAACACTTAAGGCCAGAGGTCTAACTGGACTCTAAAGGAGTATCAACCCATCTCATATTCTGCTATTTGGAAAGAAGAGGTCTAATGTCCCCCAGATTTAACCTGAAACCCCCACAGAAAAGGATAATTGAACAATCTCCCTTGATAACCCTAGCATTTACTAACGAAATAGTCAATATCAGTACAACACATGTTTTTTTATTATTATTATTACTGGCAAGTTGTGCCCAGGGAGTTAGTTACACAGGCTGTGTTTGGTCTTGATCTTGCCATCCTCTTGCCTCAATCTCCTGAATCCCTGCTATCACAGGCATATGCCACTGTACTCAGCCCAGGAGGTCATGGTGGTATTGCACAGTTCATATCTGACAAAGCTACAACTCCAACTCTAGGTTCTTGACCTTGAAGACAGGGCTCACAGCATTCATTTTAGAGAAGCACAAGAAATAACAAAAGCTGGAAGAATAAAACTCAAAGGGGGCAATGTAGTTTAATCTACTTATGATAATACATTTTTTGAAGCTGAAGGTAGAAACTTCCTGTTTAAATCTGAGTATTGAAGCATGAGCCTGAGATAAAATCACATTATATGATCTTATGGTGCATGTTTTTTTTGTACATAGGACTTATGAAGAACAGATGTTTGTCATTCTCTACGGGCTGCTCATGATTAATGCCATTAGTAACATCCCTCAGCAGAAAGCCCCCTGCTGTCTGCAGATGCATTGTCATCACAGGTCTAGAAAATCTGTGAGCTTCCGTTGGCTCACCATGGTCCTTAGTTCACTAAGCAAAGTGACTACATCATATCATGTGAGTCCATCCCCTCCCGTGGGAATTACCACTCTTGTGGCCTAGATACTCCACATTCTGTCTGGGAGATTTCTCCCCACTTCCTGCCCTCTTTTACTTTGCTATCTCCAGACTCTTTATATATTTGATCTTTGCTCAGAAGTCACTTCTTAAACTTTCCCTTGTCCTGTACGTGACACTAGACCTACCTCAATCTATCCTATCACTACACACCTCAAAATAGATGACACTTCCTGTTTTCTTGTCATTTCTGCTGTGCCTTATCTTCTAAGAGGGCAGGAACTGTGTCTTTATTATGTATCATTCTAGTCACTTCACCTAACCCAGACCTTGGCACCAATATGTACCCAATAAATTTTGTATAATGAAATAATCTATAAATTGTAGTTAGAATTCACACATGTATTAGCTAATATAGTGTCCTGCTTTATAATGTATTTGTTTATATACATTCTTGTCCCTCCAAAAAAAAAGGATTTAAATTTTATAACTTACCATCATTAATATATTAAAATAGGAAGCATGCAATCTATTTAAATTTTATTAAATTAAAACAGTAGTATACTTCTCAAATGGTTGGTCGACATATCAGTTTCAATTACTCAGGTTGAAAGGCTTATTTAAAAAAGTGGGTTGGAACACTGATCCAGGTGGATCAGCTAACAACATATTTAGGATTGAAAGGCAGTCTCTGATTTACTCCTACATAACTCAGTCCTGCTCTGTAGGTGAACATGGTGTTTCTCCTTCCACCCTCATCTTCTGGCAAGAACTAGTTCAGTTTGCCCCTTTGAGCTCTTTTCATGGCTCCAGTTCTTGCTTCCTGGCAATTCCCAGGCTACCTTGTGGTGATTCACCACTGATGTCACTCTAATCCTTCCCTCTCTGGTACCACAGGGAAAATAACCTCAGGTCCTAGGTCTGCTGTTTTCTGCAGATGTGAGTTCCACCCTGGCCTCAGCTGGGCCTTGTCCTCAACATGGCTGCATTGACTTAATCTTTCTCTCTTTTCCCTTGAGGGAGGGAGCAGCTCTTTTCCCTGCTCACCTGAGAATAGTTACTGCTGATTACTATTCTTCCTATTGCTTGGCCACTTAATTGCCACTGACTTGCTGTGGTCACGTGGGAGCTCATCTCTCCTCTTTTCTGTAGGTAATGCATTTGCTGCATATTTTAGCTGCCCTTTTGGCTTCTTCCTGAGCACATGGCTGCATGAGTGGCTCATTCCCACAGCATTCATTCTCTCTGTCCTATTTTCTCCTCTCTTCTCTCTCTCCCCTCCCTGACCCAATCTTGGGAGGAAGGAGGCATCTTTATTATTTGGGGTCTAAAGATGGTGGAAATCAAAATTTATTCCTTGTCTCAAGAGCCATTTAACCGTCTTTTCCGGTGGCAATACCCTTAGGCTACGATCAGAATCCCCCCACTTATTGTTCCATTCATCCAAATTCCAATACCACATTACTGGCATAATAGAAATAGGCCAAAATGACTGCCCAACTCCACCTATGCCTCACTCTCCACTATTAAATTAGTCAAGTCACTAGGCTTTGCATGTGCTCCAAAGTGATTTAATATAAGAGGAAAATAGATTGTGATTCCATATGCTGTCTTCTATTATTTCATGCAAATTTATGGTATTTCAAGTATATTATGTATCAAGTTTGCTTTTATAAGCTGGCCTGGAAGCCCAATTACAATTTATAATATTTTTTCTATGGAAATTATCTTCTATGTTCCAAATACACAATTTACAAGTGAACTTCCAAAACACAGCCTACTCCTAAGATGAGGACAACTGGTACAGGAAATCATAATGGCAGAGATATTTATCTTTTCTTTCTTGATTATTGTATTAAGAAAAACAGAGAAATTTTCATTTTTAAATTTAATTGTATAGAAATTTTCTCTATGTGCCTGACCTTTCACTGAAAGTGGAAAATGTTTTACAAAGGAGGATCCTTAGTGTCGGGTTAGATCCCAAGTATCTGAACTGACATGGTGTCATAATTTAGAAAAAGTAGCATGTCCATTCCTTCAAACAAATGTGTGTGATTTCTGGTAGAAAACTCATAACTTGAGGCACATCAATGATTTCCTTTTTTACTTTAAAAAAAAAGGGAGGAAAAAAGTAAACTTAATAAACAGAGCTAGGAGTCAAACCAAGATAAACCTTTTCCTGAACAGAAATACAAATCTGGGGTTGCAGTCCAAAAAATAATCAATGCAATTGGACTCTTTTAGAGTTTCAAGAACTAGAGTTCCAAGAACTACGTGGAAGGGGGCTGGTTCCAGAGTGCCACTGTCTTTGGCCTCTCCTCAGCCTGGAGAAACTGCTCAAAAGCACTCCTAGAAGTCAAGTGCTGGCTTGAGCCTCAACTGTCCTTATTTAATCTGGTTTGAAAACTTTAGGAGTCATGTAAAATCTCACAATGCTTTTTGGGGGAAGTTAAGATAGGAAGTCAATTTTTAAACAAAAAAGAAAGACTAGAAATTATCTTTGAGACCTATCAGGGCAAGTCACTTTTTAAGTCTTAAGCACCTCAAACTGAACATGTCAAAAATAAACTCTTCTCCGACCCATTATAATTTCCTCTAGTGTCTCCCAGCAGAGGCATCTCCATCCTTGATTCTACCCCTTAGAATCTTCTGAAATAGGGAACTTTCACTTCCCTACAACTACAGCATTGGTTCTTTCTACTGGCCCAGTTTCCATCAAGTCAGCCTCTTGCCTTATCATTAGCAACTGGGCATGATGTCTTCTTATTTAAAGCAGCACTGCTCCTTAGTGTTTTCAGGGACAATGGGGAACATCCTGTGTTGTCCTGCCCAATAAGGTGACCATGAATTTCAGGTGGTATTTGGGCACATGAAAAGTAGCCAGTGAAACTGAGGAACTGAATTTTTGTTTGTATTTATTTTCACTTGAAATTCCAATGGCCAGCTGTGGATAGTGACTATTGTACAGAACAGTGCATGTCTAAAGGATAAAATCTGAAATCTTTAGTGTAGCATGTGAAATCCTGGCAGGCCAATGGCAGCATTCCCCTTCCTCTCTCCTATCCCGTTGATTCTCACCATATGCAGTGGGTTCACACATCTACTGAGCAGCTCTCTAGAACTACAATAGAGCTGCTTATTCTCACTTCCTCTGTATATGCATTGGTTCATGTGAGATATATATCTTCTTTTTCTTCTGAACTTACTGAGAACATTTCCAGGTCCTATAAGGCCGTGCTGTCATGTGACTTCTGAAGAGTCTCCTCTTACCTCATTAGGATCCTTCTCAGGGCTCCCATAACAACATGTATGGGTTTTTGTTGTTGTTGTTGTTGTTGTTGTTGTTTGTGTTTTGTTTTTGTTTTTTGCGATACTGGGAGTTGAACCCAGGGCCTCGTGCCTGCATGCTTTGCAAGTGCTGGACCACTGAGCTGTGCCCCCAGCCCATTTTTTTTTTCTTTTACTTTTTTTTTTTTTTTTTTTTGAGACAGGATCTCACTAAATTATGCAGACTGCCTCTGGTCTCGAACTTGCGATCCTCCCACCTCCGCCTTCCAAGCCACTGGAATTACAGGTGTGTGCCACCGCACCCAGCTATATGTTTGTTTGTTTGTTTGTTTGTTTTTAATACAGCATTGGACATACTGCCTGGCAATTATTTCTTTCCTTGTCAATTGTCCTCAGTCTTGTTAACCAGTCAGAAAGTGAGCTTTCAAAATTAGTGCATGTGATAGATAACTAATATGTTTCAGAGAAAGATTTATGTTGAATTTCAAATGAATTAAGCCAGGCATGGTGGTACACACCTGTCACCCAGCACTTGAGAGACTGAGGCAGAAGAACTGCAAATTCGAAGCAAGCCTGAAATACATAGTAAGTTCAAGTCCAGCTTGGGCTACATAGTGAGACCTTGTCTCAAAAAACAAACAAAATTTTCAAGTGAATTATGAAAGAAAACAGGAAACAATAAAGTGAGAAGAAACATCACCATTACTACCCCTGTATACTACAATGTACGTATGTTTTCTGGGAGAACTTAAATGAAGGAGTTGGCTTTGACCTACATAGAACATCTAACATTTCCCTTTACAATTCTAAGCTGAATTATTTTAGCTTTTACTTCATTTATATTTCAAGTGTATTCCTGTTTGATGTCAAATCTCTTAAAACTAATTAAGTAATAGATTTTCCATTGAGCACACCATATATCTTTCAAGGTTAAACAAGAATAAAACACTTTGCCTGGATTTTCCATTGTAAAATTGATGATGGGGAGGAAGGATGTTTTTAAAGTGATGCACTGAAGTAGGAAAAACAATCCTGTTAGTTAAAACTGCTAGATATTACCAGCCTTACAAAGTTTTATAATCATTATAAAAAATCAAAATGAATTAAGGGTATTTTAAATTTTTCCTAGGAAAATAATGCCCTGCTCATTGAATTACCTTGGAAAGATTCCCACCTTTGAGGTTACTGGAGAGTGAAGAGAATAGCATCCTCTTGTCCTGATTTTATGGCATGCAAAACAATCTGTTATGTTTTGAGAATGCTATTATTGCCAATTTAAAAAAAATTATTTAGAAGAGTATTCTCCTTGGTACCTATAGCAACTGTTCTAGTTTCATTGACACTATTATGTACAGACAGTTGAAAGAATTATGGCTGCTAAACAAAGTTGAGGACTGTGAAAATGGATATGTAATAATTGGGTTTGTTACTTCCTATCTTTATTCTGAGAAGTCTTATAGTTCACCACATTTTCAATTATGAACCATGTGGTACTTGACAATCTAATCTAGAAGTAGTGGTAAATCCTAACCCTGTTAGGTTTGTAAGAATGGGAGGGAATTTTGAGAAAGAGCTGAGTGAAGTGTTAATCTAGCTGCCTCCTTTTAGTTCTTTCTGACCTCCCCAGGTTCGATGGGAAGCTCCACTCTGTGCTGAAGCATCCTGTATCCACATACACTCATTATGAAACAGATCATATTGTAATTGTTGTTATTGTTATGTGCCATCAAGTCGAGTCCGATTCATAGTGACCCTCATAGGGTTTTCAATGGCTGACTGTTCTGGGATTCCCTTGGGAGTAGGTTGCCAAGTCCCTCTCCCATTTTGTGGTGCTGGGAATTGAACTCAGGACCTCAGAGACTGCAGAGCAGTGCTCTACCAACTGAGCTAAATCCCAGCCCCCATATTGTAATTGGATATGCATAATTCTGCATCCCCTGGCCTGGGAATGTCTTAATCAACATTGCATCCTCCAGACAATAGCACATAGCCATGAGCTAGACAGACATTTGGCAAGTGTTTCAAGACAAAGAGAAGAAAGGATTGGTAATTTCTAGAAGGATGTGGCAATCCACTCCCAAAGCAATCATGAAACAATAAGCCATTGAAAACCCTGTGAGGGTTGCTATGAGTCAGATCAGACTGGACAGCACCTAACAACAACAACAATGATGAGCATATTCTCCTTAAATTTTATTAGACCAAAAAGATCTCAAATTGTAAGAGACCTAAAGGTTTTAAAGTATGTCAAAGTAGAAACCCAAATAAAAGCTCATGGCAAACAGACATTTTTAAAAGATTGATAATGGCTTCTATATTAAAGTTATGAAGGGTAGAAGTAGATTCTACCCATTGCTAAAATATCTCTTCATGATAAATGCAGACTCTTAGAAATATTGGGTGTGGGGTAGTGTTGGGACTGGAACCCAGGGCATCATACATGCTAAGCCTGTGCTGTAACACTGAGCTACACCCCCAGCCCAGAAAATACTTACCTGTGCCTATGTTTTAAAGAGTTTTCCCTTCATTATATTCAGTAGTTTCAAAGTTTCTGCTTTTATGTTAAGATCATTCATCCATTTTTAATTGATTTTTATAAATCGCGCAAGATAGGGATCTACTTTCATTCTTCTACTTGTGGATGTCTAGTTTTCCCAGCATCATTTGTTGAAGAAGCTGTCTTCAGCAGCTATGTTTTTGGCTACATTATCCAAAAATCTGGTGATTTTATGTGGGTTTATTTCTGAGTTCTCTAATCTATTCCATTGATCTTCATGTTTATTTTTTGTGCCAGTATCAAGCTGCTTTTTTACTTTGGGCCTGTAATATAATTTGATGTCAGGTTTTATGATGCCTCTTGCATTGCTCTTTCTGCTCAGGATTGTTTCAGCTATTTGGGGTCTTTTGTGCTTCCACATGAGGCTTACTGTATCAAGATTTGTTTGTTCCTCTATGGCCAGTAGTGGTCATTTTCTGAAATTAGGTATGCCATTGTTCAATGCATAAATATTTATAATTGTTGTGTCTTCTTGATTGATTCCTCCTCTGACTAATTAATTTTGGGCTGATGTCTACTTTTACCAACCCCTGCTTTTTTGTGCTTCCCCATGCTTGGTGTGTTATTTAGCTATCATTGCTGTAGCAGAAAAATCAATGAAACAAACTTATGGTGGAAAGATATTGAGGGCTCACAGTTAGAAGCTCAGTCCATAATGGCAGCAGGGCAGGCATGGCAGCAGCAGGGTACATGGCAGATAACCTTACATCTTTGTGAGCAGTGAACAGAAACAGAGCCACAGATCCAGGGTAAAAACTTCCAAAGGCCCGCCCCCCGGGAAGCTACTTCTGCCAAACTAAACCCACCTCCCACAGTTCCACAACCTCCCAGAATAGCACCACCAGCTGGGGGCCAAAGGTGAAAGCATATGAACTTGGGGGACACTTTATATTCAAACCATGGCCCTCAGACCCTGGCCCCCAAAGTCCATGGCCACCTCATAATGCAAAATGCATTTAGTCCAACTTCAAGAGATGCTGAAATCTTAACAGTCTCAACTATGTACAAAAGTCCAAGTCTCTACTGAGACTAAAGGCAAACTCAGCTGTGAGCCCCTGAAAAATGAAAAACAGGTTACATACTTCTAACAGATAATGACAAAATTAAGCATTCTCATTCCAAAATGGAGGAATGGAGGCACAGAAAGGGAGGGTCAGTCTGTAGCAAGACTGATACCCTGCTGGACAGACAAGCTCTGTCAATTCATGTCTAGCATCTGGTACACATGACATCATCTGGAATCTGGTATCTGGTATCTGGCATCATCTGGGCTCAACCAGGCTTGAGCAGCTCTGGCCCTCTGGCCCTGTCATTTCCAGCACACATGGCCCTCATAAACTGGCACTATTAATTACCAGCAGCATCCCTCAGCAGACACCTCACAATGTTGGAATCTCCAGCATCCTGGGTCTCCATTACTGCTTAGGTTCCACTGGCAAAGCTTCATGCTTAAGTCCTTTGGAAGAGCTCCACAGGGCACCCAACCCTGGGGCACATGGATTAGGCTCACAGGCTATCTTCTGGAACCTTGGTGGTACCCTCCATAACCTCTTAACTCTTGCATTCTACATGCCTACAAAACCAGCACCACATGGATGTTACCAGATTTTGTTGCCAGCTTAAGCAGTAGTTTCACCCTTTCAAACCACAGCTTCAATGGTGACCTCTGTATGCTCAGGGCCAGGAATAATTGCCTTGGGCAGTCTCTTTTCAAGAGTGCAGTCTGGAGACAGCTTTTCAGACACTCCCTTTTCATTCACTGGGGCCAAATGGGAGGGGTCTAACTCCTGTGTCTCTGTTGTTGTTGTTGTTGTTGTTGTTGTTGTTGTTGTTAGGTGCCGTCCAGTGGGTATCCAACTCATACCGACCCTCATAGGGTATTCAGTGGCTGAAAACCTGTGTCTCTGTTATTGTTGTTGTTAGGTGCCGTCGAGTCAGTATCCGACTCATAGCGACCCTCTGTACAACAGGGGAAACACTATTGTCAGTGCTTCTCTGCTGTTCATAGGGTTTTCAATGGCAGACCTGTGTCTCTAGGCAGTCTTTATTGCCCCAGAGCAAAGTGTATGGCTTTTCTTCAGCTTATCTGCTTGCTGGAAATGGCCCTATTTACAGTAACCTTTAAAAAGCCCTCCTGTGCCTTTTTGCCTCCTTACACTGTGCATTTTTCAGATCTTTTTTCTATGCCTTTTGCTCCATGATTTCCTCATAAACCTGTCAAACAGCAGTAACAGTCTTGCAACACTACTTATATCATGCCATCTTTGTGATGTTTCTTCTACCATGTTAATTAGTCCATTACTTTTAAATTCAGCCACACTTAAATCTTTAGGACAAGGGCAGAATGTACATAAGCTTTGCACCAGCTTGTAATATGAATTATCTCTAGTCCTGTACCCAAATGAGTCTTCATTGTTCTCTGAAACCCTGTAAGCCTCATCTGCATTTCTACCAGTGGAGACATTCTAGTCTTCTTTACTCACCAGAACTAACCCTCAAGTCCTCCGGTTCTTCTCTTACCTGCTTCTCTAAACTCTTCCAAATTCTTCACATAAACAAGTTCCAAAGGTTTAAGAACCACATGGTCAGGTTTCTGGACAGCAATGACCCCACTCTGTAGTACCAATATTCTGTATTAGTTAGCTGTCAGCACTGTAGAAAACAACAACTCAAATGAACTGATGGCGGAGAGGTTTTTAATGTGAGCTCAGAGTTAGAGAATCAGTCCATAATGGTGGCAAGGCAGTCAGGGTGATGATGGTAGTAAGGGCCTGTTGTAGATGACCTCATGGCGTGGCAGACCAGGAGCAAAGACCCAAGGTTAGGGGTAGGGGGGAAACCTCTAAAGGCCCACCTACAGTGACATCACTTCTACGAAGCTAGGACCCGCCTCCCAAAGTTTTATAACTTTCCAAACAGTGCCACCAGCTGGAAACAAACATTAAAGCACATAATCTTTGAGGGACACTTTATATTCAAACCATCACCCTTGGTAAATTGTTTTCCATCCTTTCAATTTAAGTCAGTTTGCATCTTTTTCAGTGAGATTTGTCTCTTGAAGGCAGCATGTAGTTGCATCTTGTTTTTTAATCAAGTCAGCTAGCCTGAATCTTTTAGGTGGAGCATTAAAATCATTTATATTTAGGGTAATTCCTGAGAGGAATTTGGTATTTTGTGTGATTTTGTTATTTCTGTTCATAGTTAGTTTGGTTGTTGATTGTTCTTGTTTTTCTTCTCTGGTCATAATAGGGGTTTGCCAGTTTACTGCATTGGGTATACATCTATTGTAGATCTCATTTGTTCTTCTCATAGGATTTATTCCTTCCTAGGTTCACATACTTGTGTCTGTATTTCTTCTTCCTCTGTATAGGGTTTGTTTAAGTATCTTCTGCAATGCTGGTTTAGTGATTATGTATTAATTAAGTTTGTGCTTGTCTTGGAATGTCTTTATTTCTCCATCAAGGTTAAAGGATAGCTTTAGTGAGTATAGTAATATTGGTTGGAAGTTATTAATTTTCAGGGTTTGAAATATATTATTCCATGCTTCCCTGGTTTCAGAGTTGCTGCTGAAAGTTTGATGTTATTCTTCTGGGTTTGCTTTTGTAAGTGAGTTGGTGTTTTTCTTGTGCAGTTTTTAAAATTGTTTCTCTGCTTTCTGTTTTTAACATTTTCTCTATGATGTGAGATGGATGAGATCTTTTTTGTTCATGTCTGTTTGGGGTTCTAAATACCACTTAGGTTTGGTATAATTTCTTCCCATAGATTTGGGGAGTTTTCTGCTATTATTACTTTGAATAGCTTTTCTATGCCTTTGATTTTAATTTCATCTCCTTCATCTATCCCAACGATTTTTAGACTTAATCTCTTCATCATGTCCCAAAGTTCTTGAAAGTTGTGGTCATAGTCTTTTTTTGTATTGATATCTGAATGTAGTATGTCTTCCACCTTTTCTTCCATCCCTGTTATTCTTTCTCTCTTCTGTTTGATCTTTTCTGCTGGTGTTACCTTCCACTGTATTTTTTATTTTATTTATTGTTTATCATTTGCAACATTTCTATCTGATTTTTTTCATAATTTCAATTTTCTTGCTGAATTTCTCATCCAGAATTTGGGTTGTCTTTCTCAATTCATTTCTTTGCTTATTCGTTTCTTCTTTGAAGTCATTAACCATTTTTATAATTAGACTTTTGAATTATTTTTCTGGCATTTCAGTGGTTTCAGTGCCTTTGGCTTTGTTTCTTGATGAGTTATGATCTTTCCGAGGAGTCATGGTATCTTGCTTTTTCATATTTGCTGTATTACTTTGTTGTAATTTGCTCATCTGTGCTAGTGGAGGTTTCTTCAGTATTTGGGTGTTGTCTTTATTAGCAGCCCTCTCCTGAGGGCTCATTCCCTACTGCTCCCTCAGAGATGGGAAAGCAAATGATTGTTACAGTAGCATCATATAGCCAAACCACATATATTATTACTGTGCAATTGAAATCACTTTATGCTACATATATAATTACTATACAACTGAAATTATTTTATGCTGGCTAGCATATTACCAAAGAGTTTAGGAAGAAGGATAGCCTGAATAAGGTAGTGTTAGTTGTGAGATGAAAAGTGTTAAGGGTAGAGGCAAAAGTAGTAGATGAGTAAAATGACAGAATGTAGTCAGAAAAGGGACAAAGAAATAAGCAGCTGAGTTGAGTGAGAGGAAAGAGATAAGACAATAAATAGGATTGTTAGGTGGAGAGGAAGGGGCTTTAAATCTTCTGCTGCTCACTGAAAAAAAACATTCTTGAATAAGATTAGTTTAAATTAGGACCAGAGTAACAACTGACAACATTAAATCTTGTTTGGGGAGAAAGAGAGAGAGAGAGAGAGAGAGAGAGAGAGAGAGAGAGGAAGGAAGGAACAAACAAATGAACCAAGAACAAGTTTTAGATCAGGTACTGGTGTGAGTCCTTCAGATTTGTATTCTGTGAGGGTCCCCTGCCATCTACAGTGCCCAGGCTGGGGGCTTGTTTAGCAGCTCAGTTGTATGGGTGGCTTTTTCCATCTGCACCAGAGGGGGACAAGGAGCTCTGATGCCACAGGTCTAGCTGTGGTCCACAGAGCTCAATATGTGATGAAGTTGGTTGGAAAGTTGCATGTCTAAGGGCACCCGGTCATGGATTATTCATCTGATGGGATCCACAACATGCCAAACTGTTAACGCTGTACTGGGACTATGGGCATGCATTGGGATCCTTTTCCACACAAGTGTTCCCCACACCACCCCTCCTTTAGCAGACAAGTGAGACTGCTCCTGGTTTTACTACAGTCCTGCAATTGCCTCATATGTCTGTCTCACACCTGGGTGCTCTGGTGATGCATGCCCAGAGTCTCTGCTCTATAATTTGCTCTGTTTATTGCCAGAGTGCTTAACAGGGTGAGGGGCCTCAGGCTTACCTTTTGAGTCGGGTTTCTGTTGCCTGCCAGGATGCTGCACTCTCAGACCCTTACTGCCCCGTCCTGCACGCTCCTTCTCATTGGTCAGTTTTGTGTCTTCCGAGTATTGAGGCTGTCCTATGACCTCCTTTGTGGTTTCTGTGCTTTTCTTGATTTTCCATGTTTGAGATAAAGCCTGTTCTTTCCTATCCTGCCTCCTTTGTTCCACTGCATCACATAGAGGCTGTTTCTAATCCACCACCTTAACTGGAAGTGAATCTGTGCTATTATAAATTGTGTCTGGACAACTAGTATATTTGCTCTACAAAAGACATGGAAAATGTTTAATCATTAATATCATAAATCACATTTCTTAAACTGTGCCTAAATGTATTTCAAAATATATAAACTTTATGGCTTTATGTTACCACATGTCAGAAACAATAGGGGAAATCACATGTAAAGTATGATACATACACTTAAGAGGTTATTATGCAGCTATTAAAGATGGCAGTTAACAAAGTCTGGATGCTTCTCAGAAAATACTTGAAATCCACATGCAACTAAATAGATACAACATACAAAACTGTATACACAGACAATAATAATGTGAAATGTGGTTATGAAGAACGACTAGAAAGAAATACATCTACAATATTAACAATTGTGTTTGGGTGACTAGACCCTGATTATATAAGTTTGAAAAGGAAAAATATATGAAGTATAGGACTTTCTGAAAAAATGGAATTGTTTATCTCAGTAGTCAAACTATCACTATTCTGCCCAATTGCCCGTAAAGTTCTTGGGGAAATGTTTTCACCCATAATTAGATTCTTACATCCTCTTTACAATAGCCAGGATTCCAATATTTTCAAAAAGAAAACTTGTCTCTGAGCATTAACAAAATACTTTGCTTCCTCCCCATCTCTTCCATGGTCCTAAAACAAATCCATTAAAATAGTTCCTCCATTGAAGAGTTTTCCAAAAATGGCTTAATTACTAAGGGCAAATCCAGGAGTCAGAGATTCTCCACCTAAATGTGGTGATTATTTTAAGGCAAGGGTTAAGTGGGAGGAGACTTTCCCCCAGTTGCCACATGCCACGTGATATTAACACTGATGACAAACTCCCCTGGGCATGACCAGGATTATTTATGATTATCTTAATTTACCAAGTCTCACACCAGTTGTAAAATATACACTAGGTACCACTGAATCAGCACAAAAAAATAGTAATCAAACACTGACATACTATTGATTACACGATGCATCCTTTTTTCACAGATGTTCCCATGTTTTCAAATGCACATAAAAATTAATGAGAACATTGATATTAACATGCTTATAATCACTCCCGCTTTACCCTAGGCGGGAGAAGATGTCTGAATGTAAGCAGGAAGAGCCAAAGATGCTTATCACCAACAGGAACAGGAGGCACCATCTCCCCATGGGCCAGAAGCCTCAACAGGATTGTAGGGATTCTGTGCTGCTTCTCTGAGCAGCTGGGACTGATTTTCTACAGTTTTCCAATTTCACTTTCATAAATGCTTCTATCACCATCCATTACCAGTAAAAAGCAGGGTAGGCAAGGAATAGGGCCCCTCATTGGATGCACCACACAAATGTCTCCCAGCTGCGCCTCCCCTTAGGATGATGGGCCCTTGAGATGGAGCAGTCCCTTACTGACCCTCTGCTTGCCCTGACCCAACACCTGCTTTTCCCTTGAACCCCATGTGTTCACCCACCATGTGAATGAAAGTGAGAATGGAATTGTTATAAGGATAATGTTGATTATATCTTAGTTACTTTTTTGTCTGTCCTTGAAAACCCAGCATTGTCCCACATTAGATATATTTCTATAAGGAGTTTGGGAGCAAATGTGAATTATAGCTTGAGGCCAAACAGCATAAATCTCTTGTCCTTACTCTTGTTAAAGATCTGGCAAATCAAGTCATGCAAAAGATATCATTTGAAAAGCTGGAAAATTGGAATCTTTTACTATAATATGATAACATGAGAGTCTAGTAATTTGCTGACATTCCTGGCCAACTCTTTCTTTTTATTAAATTAAGTGACTTCATTTTGATGGTACAAAGCTTTTATAATATTATCAGTGACAATCCTAATCTATTTTTAAAGGATTGGAAGGGGTGACATCTCTCTGATACATTATTTAAATGTGCATTATTCAGATGTGTTCTTCAGTGGTATCTACCCATTTTTAGTGGATATATTACAATACATAAGTGCAGGAAAACTATGCATGGTCATGTCACAGCATTTGTGGGAACAGAGCTCATTGCTTTCATTGATAAAACCATTATTTGAGGCCTTCTTGGGTTCCAACTTCTTCAGGTGTGGGGTATACCACATGTAGACCATGAGCCTTTCTTAGGAATCTAAGAATGACTTTCAACATCTTTCTTCATGGAGTTTTCCAGCTTCTCATGGATTTCAGCCACTATGAGGGCACTGCAAAGTGCTGGCTTATGGTCTTCCCATTCAATCACTTCTCCCTACTTCTGCTCTGATATTCTAAGAGTTTCAGCTGACTCTCAGATGTAAATGGCTCCCAATCTTTGTGTCTCAATCTTTTTTAGAAATTCTGGCCCTAAGTGTTCTGTGGGCAGCTTGAACCCTGTATGTCTTATGTGGAACCTGTCTTCCCCCACCCATCTATCTGCATTCTCTTTTATATCTCTTTTAAAATACCCTCATCTTCTCAGTAGTCCAGGTTAGAAACATAGGGAACTTTTTAAACATTGTCCTCTGCCTCATCCCCCATGCTCAATTAATTGTCCAGTTTTATCAATCTAGTCATGTTCTTCAAATTCCCACTGCCACCAACATTATCTTCCTCAAATACAACCTTGCCCATCACTCCCCAGGCACTACCAGAGACCCACACCTAAGCTCCTTTGTCGACCATTCTTGCACCTCTGCATTTGAAATCAATGTATTTCTGCAACACTTCCCCACACACCCTCCCAACGACCTTTACACCAACTTGCCAGCAATGTCTCCTCCAGCACAGCCCTGACATGACCTGCCTCTGCCTTTTCCTAATTTAGGTAGCTCTTCCCATTTGAAAAAGCTTGCTCTGAGAGGATTGCTTCTTTATTTTTCCTCTAATTTTCCCTTACTATCCATTTACTTGTGCCTCTCTTGCCTTTGCCTGCAGCTGTACCATTGTGGCGTCAGATCCCATCAGATCTTGGAAGCTCAGCAGGGTCAGACCTGGTTAGTACTTGGATGGGAGACTGCCTGGGAAAACCAGGTGCTATCAGCTTGGGAGAAGGAGCTGACAACCCACTCCCCCAAAAAAATTCAGTCACTAAAAACCCTATGAATAGCAGAGAAGTACTAATAATGTTTCTCCTGTTGTACGTAGGGTCACTACGAGTCAGGCACTGACTTGATGGAATCTAACAATAACAGTGCTTGTCTTTGTGAAATATTTTAATATGTTTCACCAAAATGCATGTCTATGCAATGCTATGTAATTGCACAAAATAGAAGTGATGAGATAAATGAAAATATTTACACATATAACACCAAAACAGAAATGAGGTTAGTTTTGAAAAAAAAATGGCAATAGATTCGAAGCACTTAGTAAGGTAGCTTCACCGCTCAAATTGGGGCTGGGGTTTAGCTCAGTGGTGTAGCACTGTTCTGCACTCTCTGTGGACCTGGGTTCCATACCCAGCACCACAAAAAAATGGTAGAAGGATGTGGCAATCCACTCCTGTAGGAATCCCAAAACAATTAACCATAGAAAACCCTATGAGGGTTGCTATGAGTCGGACCTGACACAGTGGCACCTAACGACAACCACCCCTCTGATTGTCTTCACCTTCCCCTGTAATCCCTCCCGTTTTAAATATTTATTTATTTATGGCAGTATTCAGGGGTTGAGGCAAGAGCCTCACACATGCTTTGCAAGTGCTCTACCACTGGATTATATCCCCAAGCCCATTTCTTATTTTTGCATTTTGGGACAGGGTATTGCTAAATTACTCAGGCTGCCTCTGGCCTTGAAATCATGATCCTCCTGCCTCCATCTCCCAAGTCACTGGGATTAGAGGCATGTGCCACTGTGCCAGGCTGCTCCATCTGGCTTTTATTGCTCCTTTATCAGATCTCAACATACCTTGTTTTGTACATCTTGTTTTGCACACCCTCCTGTCTAAATAGTCAGTGAATGGCTGGAAGTGGAGGGCATGTCATTTAGATTTGTGTTGCTGATGGTGCTGGCTGGGTGCTGCTTGTGTAGTAAATATTCAGTGTTTTTATAAATGAATAATAAATTAATACAAAGTGGAACTGCAAATAAGGTCCACATGACAATCAGCATTTTTGTTTTGGGTTTTGTTTTTTAAGTTGAGAATAGAAAACTTTCCTTTCACTTTCTAAATACAGTTCTCGTGTAAATGTTGCCATAACCAGGAAAGGTCAATTTCTTGCCTTACTTTCTCCTACCTACCATTTCTCTATGCCTCTTTTTCAACTTCTACCTTGGTGTGACTCTTAACATCTGTCTCTTTTATTGTGAGGTACATGAGAAGAACACCTTGCTACCTCTCCCTGTTCATGAAAATAACTCTGCACTCAGCTGGGCTTTTGCCACTCAGCAGTGCTCAGTATGTGACCGTTAGATTTTGAAGGAAGGGCTGGATAAGGGGAAGTGGTCCCACATGGGTTTTAGTGCACACCACTGTTCCTAGTATACTGAGGCTAGCACATGTATGCCACCACAGTGCTCACAGGCAAGAAGGCCAACTCACTAGCTAACTGACAGGTATAGCAGTGTGGATTTTTAGTGTTCTGATTTTCTCATTTCTAAAATTTATTTTCACAACTGCAAACTCCTTTACTTTTCATGGATCAAATGATATAGAGAATAGAGTCTTCTTTTTTGTCCTTTTTTTGGCATCACTGAGGGGCTGAACCTTGAACATACTTTACAAAGTGCTCTTCCAGAAGGAAATTTCAGGAAAAATACCATTCATGATAGCCCACCAGAAAATTAAATACCTTGGAATCAATCTAACCAAAGACCCTTCAGATCTCTAAAAGGAAAATCTCAAAACATTAAAGAAAGAAATAGCAGAGGACACTGAAAAATGGACCTCCCCTGCTCCTGGATAGGGAGAATTAATACTGTAAAAATGGCTATCCTGCCAAAAGCAATCTATAGATTTAATGCAATACCTATTAAAATTCCACTGACTAACTTTACAGAAATAGAAAAAATGATCCAATAATTCATATGGAACCACAAAAGAACACGTGTAGCCAAAACAATTTTAAGCTGCAAATATAATGCAGGTGGAATCACAATCCCTGACTTCAAACTATACTACAGGGCAGTGGTTGCAAAAACAGCCTGGTGCTGGCACAAAAATAGGCCCAAAGACATCTGGAACAGAATAGAAGACCCAGAAATACGTCAACACACCTATAGCCACCTGATTCTCAACAAAGTAGCAAAGCAAGTAAACTGGGAAAAAGACAGCCTTTTCAACAAATGGTGCTGGGAAACATGGTCATCCACATGCAGAAAAATGAAAGCAGACCCGCATCTCTCAATATACATGAGAGTTAACTCAAAATGGATAAAAGGTCTCAACATAAAACCAGAAACTTTAAAACTTATAGAAGGCAAGATAGGCAATACACTCCATCATATAGGCATAGGAAAGGATTTCCTTAATAGGACTCCAATTGCTCAAGAAATTGCAACAAGAATAGATAAATGGGATCACATGAAATTAAAAAGCTCTGCACAGCAAAAGAAACAATTAACAGAGTCAAGGAAACCCCCACGGAATGGGAAAAAATCTTCACATTTTATACATCAGACAAAGGTCTAATTACTAGAATTTATAAAGAACTCAAGAAAAACCTCCCAAAAAAGCAAATAACCCAATACACAAATGGGCAAAGGAACTGAGTAGACAGTTCTCAAATGAAGAGGTCCGTCAAGCCATGAACATGAAAGAATGCTCAGTATCCGTAGCCATTAGGAAAATGCAAATCAAAACAGCTCTGAGATTTCACCTGACGCCAGTAAGAATGGCCAAGATCAATAAAACAAACAACAACAAATGCTGGCGAGGTTGTGGGGAAAAAGGAACACTCTTACATTGTTGGTGGAGCTGTAAATTGGTCCAACCACTGTGGAAATCAATATGGAGGTATCTTAAAAAACTAAAGTAGATCTACCATATGACCCAGCTATAACACTATTGGGAATTTACCCAAAGGGAGATGGGTCATCCTACCACAGAGACACCTGCATCTCCATGTTCAATGCAGCACTTTTCACAATAGCAAGGATATGGAATCAACCAAAGTGCCCTTCAACAGAAGAATGAATTAAAAACTATGGTACATATACACAATGGAATACTACTCAGCAATCAAGAAAAATGAAATAAGGTCATTCGCAGCAAAATGGGTGGAATTAGAGAAAATTGTTTTAAATGAACGAACACAATCTCAGAAAGAGAAACACCACATGTTCTCACTCATATGTGGGAGCTGAATCAAAATTATAAGAAGGAAAAATCCTATTCAAAGGTAGGATC